>BMAO01002256.1:0-161797 GCA_019973975.1 Trichonephila clavata | reverse complement strand
AAAGATAAGCCTTTCTATTGGTGCCTGTCTCAAGTGCTACACCCTAAAGGAACTGGATATGTCACCCTAAGATCAAGAAATCCACATGATCCACCCATAATCAATCCCAAGTACTTCTCTCATTCTGATGATTTGGAGATCATTGTTACAGGCATGTGGTGCCTTTCTTGTTATTATTTTCTCTTTAATTATTATTACTTATTAACTTCCGTTATACTTCGATAAAATGAACTCACTTTGTATCATAAAGAAACACGTACAAATATTCATAACTTTGTCATATCATGTGTATTAAATTTAACAGTTCAACATTTTACTTATTTTGAAATGGATAATCGGAAGATAATGCTCTTACAAGATTAATCAGTTCAAAATGAAATCGGGATTAAACTGATCAATGGAAAACATTTTAGAGACGGGTGTGTCACGTGTCCATCCTACTCAAATGTCACCAGCAGCTGAATGATGTAATGGTGAATTGCCTTTCGTACTGGTTCTACAGGTCTGCCTGTCCCCACCACCGAAAAGTGCACTGAAAGGCTTGCTGTCTGATAAGGGGGTTGAGATTGGTGCATATATGACACATCCGTCGTGAAAGAGTTAAGCAATGCATAAAGCTCTAAGAAAGGAAAATTGTTACTTGAGTATATTGAAAACAAAAATAAAAGGCAAAAAAGAAGGTAAAGATATGTAGTAAAATTTAAATAATAAGATTGTATCATAAATTTTACCAATTGTTTTCAAAGTTGCACATCAGCAATTCGTGATACAAAATAAACAGGTCGCTACAATTGGAATTGTCATATATAATATGATAGAAGCTGAAAGACCCTGATCCTGTTAATAGTTTATAATATGAATTACCTCTCAACTGGGTTCCGTAATGGGGAAAAGGTTTTAAAAAAAAAACAGAAAAAAGTTACTTTTTCCTGTTGTAATTCGAACGTATTAAATGTGCCTTATATACAAAACTCTTTCAAAATCATTAATTTGTATTTTAACCCTAATTGTTACTCAAACAGTTTTTTCGTTTCACAGTAGCAAGTATAATAAAAATAAATTAAAAAGAAAATCATCATCGTCATCATCGTTGGCTCAACAGCCGTGAGTGGGCTTTGGCCTTCTCTAGAACCTTCTTCCAAGCAGTTCTCCTTGAGGCCATTTCCACACCCTTATTGTCTTGAAATCAGTGTTAATGGAATCCAACCATCGAAGTCCTCTAGTTTCACTACCCACAGGGTTATGTTTGAAGATTTTATAAATTGGAATAACCAAATGATAAATAAGATTCTACTTAATTTGATGTATTTTGTTACATCAATGTCCTTTTACATAGCAACACAAAAAACCTCTTTAAAATAAAAATTATATTCTCATTTCCAACATTTTATATATATATTTTTTAAAATCCGTATAATTTAGATTACGTTAAAAAGCCCGTTTTTTTTTTCTTCTTCAGAAATATACTAAAAATGTTTGCTCAAAATGAAGTTAAAAATAACATACATGTAACTTGATGAAAAGGATGTGGTAATCTCAAATTATGTATAAAAGCAAAAAATAATTGTAAAAACTCTTAAATAAAAATATAAAATAAATTTCACGTGATATTTTTGAAACTACATTAACAACATGTGGTTTGAAACAGGTTGTTACAGTTGGCGCTGAAGCGCAATATTGTCACAGACTTCCAGTTAATCAAAGAAGGACTGAATGAGATCTCAAAATAGAAAGCTTTTTATACAAAGAGATTTAGTAAAGGCACTTTTTTCAATTAAGGGTTACGTAATGAATAATCAGCGACACTTTCCTCTATGTCAATGCAACATTGAAGAAATCGTTATTAAGTTGGTGAATTAAAACATTTGCAGGTTTGAAGAAATGCAAAGAAATCGGTGAAAGCGAGCCTTTGAGGAGGATAGGTTCCAAGCTATTCTCCACGGTTTACCCAGGTTGTGAACAATTCTTAAATGATGACGATGAATATTTCCGATGTATGGCAAGGTCCATTTTGCTGACCTGCGGTCATCCGGTTGGAACGGTGAAGATGGGGAATCCGAGAGATCCATCTACAGTTTTGGATCCACAGCTTAGGTAAGTTCATTACTACACGGTACCCTTTTTCAAAAAATATTTTTGGGGACAGTAATAATAAAAGTAATTTATGTATTGTTTTCAGACTATATTATTAAACTGATTCTGAAAATAAAAAGTCATTTTAACAAGCCATTATTTTAAAATTTAAAGAAATTTAAAAATTTTGAAGATTTTTAAACTCATAAAATACACAATTTTTGAAATTTTTAAATTATTTTGCATGATTTATATTTTTTACATTACTGCAAACAAAAGTTAGTATGAATTTCAAAATTTGGTTCCTTGTTGATTTTTAATAATTTTTTTTCTAGCTAAACCTGGAAAAAACACAAAATTTTTTAAAATATTAACTTTAACATTTTATAAAAAAAAATAAAGATCCCAGAGTTAAATCCATACTAACTTTTATGTAACACATATATATAAGTATCTATAAAAAATTATATAGTAAGTGTCGTATCTAGTAAGCTTTTTTATTGTCTCTTCTTTCAAACTGCCGTGTTTCTTCCCTCCCAGAGTTACACCTTTCACTCGCCATTCTTTTAATGTTTGCCTCAAAGCTGTTCCCAATCTTTTGCTTACATGGTTGATGCATTCTTCTTTTTTAATTTGTATTTCACTTCCTTTAACTTTTCTTTCTTTTAATTCTAAGAAAGCCTTAGAATCCCCATCAGAGAGCAAGGTTGTGTACCGGAAGCCAATGCTCTCAGATCTTTCCCATAATTTCACAGCTGCATTTACTTCCATTGCACCAGATGATCCGACATGTGTTGCACTACAAACATCCTGATGTCCTTCATTCCAAATACGAAATTCAACATTGTCTTCTCCAAGCGCAAATTTAGTCTGCTCACATTCTGCACACCGCTTTGACATCACTTCGTAGTCTATCACAAAGCCAGTCAGCAAGTCGATAACACATCCTATTCCGATGTTTGACGTATGCCCTCTTGTCAACCAGCTTCCATCATATGACACTCCAATATCAACGATATCTTTATCATTCCTTGAGCCATACGCCTCTCTGACATCTTTACGAATATCAAGCAACAGCTGATTGGACCCAACGAGATGTCCATTCAGAACTTTTGCTTTGTAGGAATTAAAAGTTTTACTAGACATTATATTTAAATTCATATGCATGCAGAATTTTTCCAACACCGAGTACCCAAGTCCCAAACTTAACATACCTTGCACTATTCTCATATTTACATCAAGTGGAGCATTAAAAAATTGATGCTTGCTAACATTTGTTATTTGATGTAATTTAGTATCAACCAACTGTTTTGAAGAATATGTTTCACTTTGGGTTTGGTCACGATTGATACATACAACATTCATTTTGAATGCAAATCCATTTCTTTGACTAAAGCAAAGTTTCAAGGATGCACTATGACAAATACTGCATAAATGATTTGTAAACAAATTACTTAAACATTCAGTATCCACTATAATGTAATTTGGAACATCACTGAAATTCTTTATCTGAAATTTACTTTTATCTGTAGTATTCTTTCTTGTATTCAAAACATTTGTTTTCTGAAGTCTTGTAGTTATATCAGGTAAAGGATGGTCTTTAACATTGTCACTTTCAACAGTACTCCATCTTTTAGGAATATTGCTTCTCTTCGCAAGCTGCGAAAGTTTTTTCCGTGGCATTTTCTAAACAGAAAAAACTCAGCTTGAACAAAGTAAAAAAGCTTTTAAAATATATAATTATATGAGAACAGATATTGGTCTTAGGAAAGACCTTTTTTTTATCAATTTTAGCTAAATATCTATAAGCACACCAAAAACTCAAAATGTAAGCAAACAGAAACGATTTTAGTAGTGAAAGTTGAAGTTAATAATCACTTCTCAGCAAATATCGATTTTATTAAAAATATTAGTAATTAATTAAATTTAAGAATGGAAAAATGCTTTAAAATGAAACCAAAATTAACCACGCCCACTCAGCTGTCAAATATCGGGTCTGATAGCACTCAGAAAACTTTAAATATCTTAAAAACTAATTGGTTAGTAGATCTGAAATTTGGGCCAAGATTCCCAATCGTATGGGCTGCAGGAAAAGGCAAAAAAAATGTTTTCGATAAATTTGTCATTTTTAGGGTAATGTGTAATCTTAAGAAAGAAGAAAAACTTTAATTAGTTATTTCAAAATCATTATTAGGAAATTAGGGCAAAACGAGCGAAATTTGTACTAGTTGTGAAAATATTTTTACTCTTCCACAAAATGGGCATATTTTTTTTTTTCTTTTTATGTAAAAATTTATGTAAAAAATCCTCGAAATCATTGAAATTTCCTGCTATTTTTAAGGGAAATTTCTTAAAATTCTACGAATTCCATATAAGTATACATTGTTTCTTAGAGTTGTCCGTACACTAAGAAAGTTGTAGAAATCTTACTTAACTCTAAAAGATTAAAATTCAAATATACTAGTCCAATTTCATTTTATATATTTTCCTTGCGATTTCAAATGAGATTTATTTTATTTTTTGATTCTTACTCGACTTATTTGCAAAAGAATCAAAGTGAGGAAGATGGAGGGAGAAAATGGATCACAAAAATAAAAGAACACCAGCATATTTTCGGATGCTCCTTTAATAAAAATATCGTCTGCTGCTTTTTTTTTTAATTTATCAGCTCTGCGATGACATACAAAAAAACGCTTGCTTAAACCTTTCTTGTTTTCTTTGGAACATTATATCATTTTGTTATTGAATGATCTAAAAACGGCCCGCAGTCATAAAGAAACATCAAAAAACGTTCGAAAATTGATTATTTTTCGCTTCAATCAGTTCGGAACATAGCAAAATTAGTAAAGATTTCTCATTTGATGATGCAGTAAGTGAGAAAGAGCATTATAAAGAAGAAAATAAATCTAAAACAAGCTAAGAAAAAAGGCACAAAATAGCTAACTCAACGTGATAATCGATTTATTGGTAGAAAATGTATATATTTATTTATTTAAATTAGTGTAAATATGTCCAAATAGGTTTTTAAATGTAAAACATCAAGTGTAATCGGGTTTAGACTAACCCCTAACGAGGATAGTATATGTGGCTTAATTGAATGTCGTGTTTTAGTTCTAGTTACTAATAAAAAATCGCCGATTTCGCATCATATCTTCAAATAAAAAGGTTTCGTAATTAAACTGCGTCGCCGAGATCGGAAATATTTAACTTTCAGAAGATTCGCAACTATTCCTGGTCATGTTGCATACGCAATGACTTTCCTGGAACTCGCTAGTTACAAATTACACAAGCATAAAGTGCAAATCAGACGAGAATTATCACTGAATTTAATTTGAGCTCTCTGAACGATTAAGCATTGAAGCGGCTTGGAGTTTATCTTATCTTGATCATTGGTACAAGATGAAAAGTAAAATAGTAATTTTTTTTGTGCGTGTTGTAGTTTATTGTGTTTCTAATCCCAGATGGTATAGCTGTTTTGCACAGCTTCTACAAAAAACCAAAAACCTCCAAGAAGTCCAAAAATAAAATAGTGTCTTAAAATATCATGAACACAATCATTTTTACTATTGAAAATTCTCATTGTTTTGTAAATAATTTGTGTGTATGTGTGTTTTTTATATGACAGAGACTTTTCGCATCTTAAACGTGCCCATAACGGGCAATAATATCTTGTATCAATAAAATGGTTAAAGCTTTTGTTGAGTGATCAAGAATTGAGATGCGTAAAATTTCTCATTAGTTTAAGTTTGAAGCTTATTTTTTTATACTTTTATCTAATTTTTTAATCTTAATTGTTCATTAAGATTATTTTGTTTTTCTTATAGAGTGAAAACAATTCGCAACCTGAGAGTCGTGGATGCATCTGTGATGCCAAACATAACCAGTGGAAATACAAATGTTCCAACCATGATGATTGCTGAGAAGGCATCGGACATGATTAAAACATCTATTCGCTGTGAACATGACAACGATTTAAGAGCCATTTGAAACTTGTAGACTATTGATTCATTCATATTTACTTATAACAAAGTAACATTAATAACATTTTCACATCAGATTTTAAAGAAGTAGAAATAAGCATGCTCTCGTACTAAACTGTTACAATGGAACAAAATTAAATTTTTATTTTTATTCAAAATGCTTATTTTTCTTGGAGTAAATATTTCAGTGTAATTTACAGTAACATAGCATTACCTGGAAAATGCACTACACGATACGCAAAACGTTTCTTTAGCATTTATAGCATTCTCTCTCTGTATGTATGTACATACATATGTATATTACCTTAACATGTAAAATTTATCGCATTTAACTTCACGAAAAAATAAATCCTAATATAGATTGGTTATGTAAAACAGGATCGATTATTTCAAGTTCATTTGAGATACTTTTTTTTCGACATTTTGACCTATGTAACTTTAAGTTTTATAAAATTCCCTTGTCTATATGTGCTCCAAATTAAATATTAACCCACCAATAGGTAATTTTCTTATTGCACAAAATCATGGATTATTTTGTATTCATTAATGATGTGCAATGCTATAACAGTGTGAAATCTCGTGAAGCTGTATAGGAAAAGTAAAAGGCAATATACACGTTTCTAGCAGTGGGAGGGTTTGCTAATAGCTTGAATAAAGAAATTTAATTAGTAATAACTCAAAAACAAATATATATATATGTTATTGTTCTTAAATTTATAAAAGTTAAATGCAATATTTCACAACCCAAAATTCTTTACTTTTGTAGCGGTTGTATCTTTTATTGGTATGCAACACTCTCTGACTGAAAATATTGTAAATATCATATTCTTTGGAATGGCAACGGTGGAAAATTAAGAATAAATTGAGAGTAAACAAATATCGAACATATTTTAACCTGCTAGTAAGTTTCACCTTATTCATTTAATGATACTTCGAAAACATGGTTAGAAGCGATAAATTTATTTACTTAAAACAATTCCTCTCTGAGAGTGTTGAATTACTTGAAGCCCTTAATTTTTTACTGATTTCTATTAGACTATTTGTCTAGAACAGGGGTCGACAATCTATGGCACGCATGCCACATGTGGCACGCGGTACACAATTCTCAGTGGCACTCTGCACTACTCTACAAATTTGTTGATTTTTGTGTAGCTGGAAGTTGATGCATTTGTAATGGACCTTATTTGACAAACATTTTCAGAATTAGGGACATTTATGGAATTAAGAAAAAATTCAAAAGATAACTCCAAAGATAAATTTACAGCTATTTTGTAAACTATTGAATGACATTTCTGGAGAGATTTAACTGTTTGAAGAGAGAAAATTGCATGTACTCTGCTTTCCACTTTTGGTTTTACATATCTAAGTAAAAAAAATATTTCTTCATGTGAAAAATATTTCGAGTCCGCAAAGAATTTGCTTAACAACTGAATGCTGAGCTCGTGTCAAACTAAAAAACACAAATTATAATCTTGTAATAGGGAAAAAATAGCGGTGAGCATTAGGTTCACATTGAACTATAATGCAGTGCAATACATTTTATGTTGTCTATTTCTTATTTTAATAAATATGGTTAAAAACACTTAACATATGTACAATTTTAATATTTTCTTATTTTCGTTGAAGGAATGAATATATTTTACGCTGTTTATTTTTATCTTCGTAAATATCTTCAAATAATATTAATTAATATATAATAATACTGTAAATCTTTATCATTGACCTCTGTTTTCTAACTTTGCATGTTTTTTGTAGTGGGAATCGAAATATTTCAAACATGCCCTACTATGTGACTCGCAAAATCATATAGGTAGATTGATTTGGCACGCCACAGTTAAAAGATTGCAGACCCCTGGTCTGGAACAAAATTTCTATTTAATATAAAGTCTCTTCTTGTTCCACTATACATAAAAAGAAAAGTAATGTAGAATAGAAACAGAAAAAAAATCCATTTTACAAAAATGCTGCAAAGTTTGAATTTTTTAAAAAAACCTGAAAATATATATTCTTGCGATATTTTTACGAAATATTAGAGTTTATTGCATTTTTTCCCCTGACCTTTTTATGACTAATACAATTCTTAGATTTAAAAAAAAAGGAATTTGGGATGATAAAATAAAGTAGTTAGATAAATACGATCACTTTATCATAAGATTGTCTCTGTAATCAGTTTCTTTTGTTACCACATCCATTACTTCTCCATTTATTATGTTGGCGTTAAATGATAAGAAAAAGATGTATTGTTTCCTTTTGTAACTCGACTCTGCCGCTCCACTAAAGCTTATTTGATTATATTCCTTTTATAACTACTCATC
The DNA here is from genome assembly GCA_019973975.1 of Trichonephila clavata. Taxonomy (NCBI): domain Eukaryota; kingdom Metazoa; phylum Arthropoda; class Arachnida; order Araneae; family Nephilidae; genus Trichonephila; species Trichonephila clavata. Next base: position 153,429 of record BMAO01002256.1, on the reverse strand, counting down.
AAAAATAGAAATACTAATAGAAAAAACATTCGCTTGACATTTTTTTATGTGAGCTGAATAATTTTCTCCTGAAAAGTATTTTCGTTTATTTGTATGTTATTCGAAATAATACTGATGTTATCATTTAGTTTCACTTGATGCACAAAACAGTTTCGCTCATCTTTACTTAAAATATTGTCTTTTATTAATTTTAAATTAAATGAGTTCTATGATTTATATATGCAAGTCATACGATTTATTTCGGATAGTCTGACACGTTGATTAGATCACCAATGACGAAATGAACACGAAATAAAATGTTTTCGCGTCTGCAGTTATACAAGATATTGATATCCCATTGCATATTGAAGAGTGTTTGAAAACTTAGTCGTCAAAAGCGAAAACATTTGAATGACATTGAAATATTTAAACTATGAATCATCTCACAGAAATCAGTAAAATGTTCTGAATCTAAAAAACAAATAAGTGAAATATATCTTATTATGATGACAAAATTGTTACTGCTGTTCAAAATGATGGTACACACAATCCAAAGGATAAAATATAAACAAGGCTTTACATCTGGTTCATTTTTAGTTTGAATTTTGTAAATGCATATAATTTATATTCATCGAGAATAACGAATTGTAGTAGAAGTTTAACTCTACCTTTTTTCTTGAAAACTGAGTTAATTTAAAATGGAAAATATTTTTGCGTATTTAGAAAGATAATTAAAATGTGAACATTATTATTAGTTACTAATCATTTGTAATTATTTTGAGTATGTATAAATAATTTAATAATATTATAATTTTTATTTATCAAATATTAATTTTTAGCAGATGATTTGTGTTTTGAAATTTATTTCTGTGCTAATGTGAAATCTTTTCTGGCAGCAGATATCAGTTAGTTAATGCATTAATAAAATGTTGGTTTGGAATAATGTGATTTGGAACACATTCTTTTAATTTGTGACTTTCTTTTCAAAGCACCCTTTTTGCAAAAGATGAAGTTCTTTGATAAATATCAAATAAGAAAGGAAAGAAATATATTAATTTCAAAGGGATAATAATCTTTATTGATCCATATCCCACAAAACCTGTAGCCTGTTGGTTTAGAAGGTATTCTGAAGCAATACTTGTCTCATGTTTACCAGTAGTTCCCCTAAACTGATTCGCATTCACTACAAATAAAACTACAGAAGTAAAAAGTAAATTTAAACTGTGGTCAATTAAAACAAATGACGCTATGAAATAAAGAATGAAATCACTAAAATGGCTAATGTTGAAGAAAAAAATCTTATGCGAAAGAATTAAACGTTTAAAATAGCATGGTGTTTTCAAGCGTAAGTAGGATTATAATTATTAATTGGAGTGTGCAAAAAATTCTGAGAATAAATTAAATGTATAAAGGACTGTAGACAAACAGAAATATATTTCGGGAAATTATCCGCTGTAATTTTGCATCATTTTCCGAATTATTTGTTTCAACAAAAAGTTTCAATTCGCCAAGAATAAAAAATAAACTTAGCAACTTTCAACTGTTCGAGAAAATAACTATGAATTCTTCCAAAACTATGTGCCCCAAATAAAGATGTCACAATAGACAAACAATTGGCTCTTTGGAATCGTAATTCACTCAAACCGTAAATCTCTTTTAAACTTTCTAAGTACGGAATTTTCTCACCAGAATAAAAGTCAGAAAAATAAAGAGATTAGAATAATGAATAACCTTAGGAATGAATTTAAAGGGCATTGTTATATGTGACTTTTTCTTTTCCAGTTAGTAAAATTTCTATAACAAAATATTATCGTACTTCGTATCAATTGGAAAATGAATCCGCCTAAAGAAATTTTTAAAAGTATCCAAGCTTTTAAATGTTGTTACTGTTCCAAAAAAAGCCTTTACATTAAAGTCTTAATATTAAAGTCTTAAGTCATTAATATATATGTGAACATATATAGGGCTATATAACAAATCAGCTAATAATAGGTTGAACGAAAAATTCCGAGATGAAATTATATTACAATGCCGGCAAAGAAATTGCAAATACTCAGGATTAGCTTTTCAGTTTGTACTCTTCCAATGAAAACAAAAAAGCAAATAATTGATGTACTTTATGATGTGTAAAAGATAGTTTTTCTGGACATCAATAGACTTCAAAAGATATGAAAGCGAAGTGACAAAAAGAGATGCCTCTGAAACTACAGGCAAATCATTATAATTACATCAAACATTCAAACAAATTCCATAGCGTACACATATATCTCTTATGCAGGGAGGGGGTTACATTCTACATAAAACTCATCTAGACGAAAGTGCCAAGGAATATTTTTATTATTTATCCAACGCCCATGCTTAACTTCTTGACCATTAGACGCCGAGCTTCCCTGTACCGACTGACAACGTCCTTAGTTGGCTGTTCATCGAGTCCAGAACATTTAGCAGGTGGTCACCATCCATCCTGGAATGGCCTCGGAACAGGCAGTCCTCATCAGCAGCCACGCCAAGTCAGTGAAGATATTCTTGCAGAATGTCATGTCCAGTGGTTAGGCGAAAGTGAATAATGGCCTCGACTTTCTCCAGATGTCTTGGGATAGCACCCACAGTGGCCAGGGTTTCCCATGGCTTAGTTTTTTGGGTCGTGGCAGTACATTTACCAATGCATGCAGTTATCATGCTATTTGCTCTTCTAAGGATCAAGGAGACTTCCGGTTGAGACGATTCAGCTTCCTGAATGGCTTTTTGGTCTATTCTCTCATCTCCGGGATCCCAACATGACTTGAGACCCACCATAAGGCCGCAGATCAGCCGTATGAAATGAACTACGCAATTTTAGTAAGGCACTGAATTCTGCGTAGGTCTAAAGAGAAATCTTTATGGTAAAAATAAAAAAAAATCTATTGGTCAATGGAGAGAGGGGGTTGAACCCCCAAACTCGAATCTTGTCTCTACAACTATACAAAATATCATCGGCTATGAAAAAAAGTCGGCCATTTACAGTCGAAAGAGTTCAGGACAGAAGACAAAATTTCCCCTTCAAATGGAGTGATAGCCCAGGGTGGGGCCCGAAACTTTAAACTCGTTTTTCTTGAAACAACTTTTTTCGAGACTCTTGTCATGATATCTCAAGTTCTGCTGAACAAATTGACTTGAAATTTGATGTTAACCTTCTTTTTACATTATTCTATCGCATTAACTATAAAACTATACTAAAATTTCGATTTTTAAAAATTCTGAAAAGTTAAAAACTGGTTAAAAAATGTCCTTTTATTTCAGACAGCAATTATTTACCAAAAAAAATTTTTTTTTTCACTTTAAGGTTTCGACGACAGCAGCATTTCTTTTAGGATAAAGATCATTAATTTTTTTTTCGGATTACAAAGAGGGTTACAATCCTGACAGACAGGGCGAGCCAGTTTTATATATATATATATAACCCCCCCCCACACACACACACTTCATCAACCAATAACTTTTTAATTTTTTAATTTGATTTTTTTTTTTGTATTCTTCAAACATTAAAAAATATCTGGTCAAATAATAGCTGGTAAAAATATTTTTGATTTTTTTTGTTGCACCTGATAAAATATAAAAATTTATGCCTCTAAACTAGAATACCCCTTTAAATGAAAGTTAAAGATCAATTTGGCACTGAGCAAATAAGAAAAAAAAGGGTTTTATCAATAAGATACACACACACACACAAAATGATAAAAGATGCTACTTAATATTTATGCAAATGATTCAAAATATTTTTATTCTAATTCTCTTCTTAGGAATACTGTAGGGCTGAAAAAATAATTAAAGCATTTTTCATGACTCAAAGCTTAAAAATAACACCATCTTAAATTTCACCATGTGTTACCTTATTCTTTCTAATCATTACAGCCGATTACCGGGCAAGGTTGCCTCAGTCAGCTTACACCATCTTGATCTATGCGATGCTATATTCTTCCCTCGGTTAACTCTTACGTCCTGTGACCACTCTTCTACTTTATTTATTCGCCTTGTTCCCGGTCTTACTCTTTCCCAGTGGAGTTTGGAAAGTTATTTTCTTAACACGATTTTCATCGCTATTTCGAAATGCATGTAACAACCACCTTATTTGGGAAGCCTTGGCCACTTTGACTCTGTTGGATTCACTGTATTTCGGTTGATGGTTGTATCGTATTCTCCAGATTCCGCTTTCTCTTCCTGCACCAAATACTTTTATTAAGATCTTTTTCTCAAAAGTTGTCAGTTTATTTTCTTCTTCTTTGTTAATTTTTAGGCATCACCATGTATTATATCCATTTGATATTTCAATATTTCTTTGTCAAGAATAGAAAACATCTTAACGGTATACGAGTAGATATCGTTTCAAAAGATATTTTAACGACATATTTGCTAGACAATTATTTACTTCCTGTTTAATTGCCAATCATCATTCATAATATCTGTCACACTGGCCTTCAAAAGTTAGACTACGACTTGTTTCTTGTGTCTAATTTGAAAATGAGTGAACATAAGATAAGCAAATTTGGAGAAAATATGCACTACAGACAGTTTTTAATTGTATATTACACAGAAAAATTTTCATAAGTTTAACTCAAATATGATTTGAAATAAAAATTTACTCTTGGCAAATTAGTCCATTCTTGGAGAATGCAGTACATCAGCTTTATGTGAAAAACTGTTGACTAAATATTACCAAAATAGATTCTAATAAGGCATACGTTCACCCCTAACTGGAGTGCAATGGCTAAATCCACTTTTTGTGCTTCGAATTAAGCTTTCGGACACAAAAAATGAGAAGTGAAAAATCAGAAATGGAATAATTCTCGTTCCAGGTCACAAAACAGCCTTAGAGTACGACTTGAATTGAGCCTAAATTCAGTTTGCTTTGCTATCCCATTAAAGTGGTGATTCCCAAAGTGGTCTATATCACCCCCAGGGGGTCTGTGACGCTTTGAAAAGGGTCCTTGTCAGTGAAAAAACAATTTGGGTGTCCATGAGGTTTAAATGGGAGTCTACGATAGTGGCTCTTCTTAAACCAGGTCGTGACTTTAATTTTAAAAGAAAATTTAATAAGAACGAGAACAAGAACCAAATTTTATCTGTTTAACAGATTTATTTATTAAATTTGAGGAGGTTAGTTTGCAGTTACAAGGTGAAAGCATAAATCTGATTAAAGAAAAAACCATCTTTTCAGCGTTTCTTGCAGAATTAAGCTAAAGGAGTATAATGTTGGACTTCGCGAATTCTCCCATTATCTCAGTTTCAGTCTCTCCGTCACAGACAATATGCTATGAAAATAACATTTCAACCTACATCCGACATTTAAATGCTTCTATTCAGATCTTTAATCTAGGTTTGGGAATATATTGGGTAATAGTATAGTAGACAATCAGTTCATATGGTCCCATTGAAAATTGAAACAAACAAATATATTACAAGAGGAACTGATTGGAATAGGCACTAAAGAAGATCTTAAAAGTTTAGAAACAGATGTCAGCAAAATTTTCTTTAAAAAGATATGCCTATTATTTATAGTGAATTGTGGACTATCGTAAGAAAGTTTTTAATTGGTTTTCTTAGTGAAAAGGAGTTTCAGCACGTTTGCCAACCTAAAAAAAGACTGGTCATTGCTAACCTTAAGATATTTAAGATTAAACCTGGTTAAGACTGATGATAAATGATGAAAATTGATTTATTAGTGAAGCACTAGATTCATCTTTTCTACTAAAAGTATTTGTTTGTTCCTCAGCTATTTCATGTAACAATTATTTTATGTATCAGTTAAATTAAATTTTAACGTCAGTTAAACTTTAATTTAATTAACATGTGCTTCTTAATTCTTAACACTAAAATCAGAAATTGAAATCTTTTAAGGTGAGTAGATCTATACCAGCTGTGAAAAAGGCATTTAAGTTGATAAATTTGTAAAAATTAAATAATAGGTAAGAAGGGGTCCACCAAAAACCGAAAAACATGACAAAAGTTTTTTGAGACTAAGTGTTTGGGAACCTCTGCATTAAAAGTTGATATTGAAACAGCATTTGAGGAAACACAGCTTGAATTTATTGACTTGAAACCAGATCACAGTGGGAAGAAAATGTTTAATGCTATGACATTGACTTTTACAAATCTTTGTCAGTTAAAAAATGTCCATATATGAAGAAATTTGCGGGAAAATTATTAAATATTTAGTTGACATATGTTTGTCAGCAAAATTTTTTTCCCATGAGGTATCAACAAAATATAGATGCAAGTTGGCTGGCATAAATTTGGAGAGTGTGATGAGAATTTAAACAAGCAATCTCACTTTTAATTTTAAAAAATTGTAGAAAAGTACGATAGGATATATTTGTTTTATTAAACTGATTGTAAAATAAAATGCGTTTGTGTGCAGCTGTAGACAATATGAAATTAAAACAGTAAATAAATTGAACAAAACTGCCACTATTTTATTTAACTAATATTTATCATTTTATATAATAAATACAATCATTTTAAAAAGGTGGGGTCCTCCGGTATCCTCCGCGTACACAATATGGCCCTAGAGCCAAAACAGGTTGCCAATCTCTGCTCTATAGGATTCAAATTTGGATAATGAGCTGGCCCTTCCATTCACTCTAAACCACTATCTTCAAGAAAGTTTTTAATAAGCGCAGCTTTATGAAGTTGCGCATTTCCATCATCTATCAAAATGAATTCATTATTGATAATGGTGGTGTATGGGGGAGGAGACATATCGATCCATCACCTGGTTCTGATATCTCAATCCAGTCAGCATTCCTCCACGAAGTACATTCGGGTCAGTGTAACCACCGACAAGCGATCCCTGTCCAAACCATATTTCCATTACATCCAAAACTGTATATTTTGCCACTGTTATACTCCTCTACAGTAAAATTGCAACACCAATAAATAATGCACGTTGTGTCATGAAAATTTCAAGAGAGATAATGGTGAGATGTATATGCAACTGAATATGTGTATCCATCTTATCACGTGGTACTCTTATTCGGACTATAAAGACCAGCGATTTTCTGTTCTTATAAACAGCATCTGAGGTTTTGAGTAGCATTTGAAACTTTCGAGGAAGTGTAGAAAATGCCTCTGAGTCGTCCGTGAACTCAGTATCATCAGTTAACGACCGGAGAACTTGACCTTGTTATCGAACTCCATGAACTTGGTTCGTCACTGCCGACAATCCCAACTCGTTTCGGACACAACGTCAGAATCATTTAATATTGTGTTACGCGATGGATTGAGGAAAGTCTATGCGCGCGCTGAAGAGGAAGTGATGTACACAGGTACACGTCAGAGAGCAGAAACCGACGTGTTCGCCAGTTGACTATTCGAGACTCTATCTCCACGGCCCTTGACATCCGAAGCCGATAGCCTCCAGGAGCAGGTGGATCTGCGCCCACCCAAACCATACGCAACAGATTGCATGAAATACAGTTACGTACACGGATACCAGCAACAGGGGTAACTTTGGCCACTCAACATAGGGTTAGACACTTGGCGAGGTGTCATCGTCATCGAATGGTATCGGGTATTGTTCATGGATGAATTTCGTTTCTGTCTGTGGACGAATAACGGGTATGGTGTGTCCTTCGACGGATTGAGCAGTAATCCAGTAAACGCTACGAACCAACCCATTTCATCGAGAGTCAAACCGGTCCAACACCGGGTATCATGTTTTAAAGTGGCATAATGTTTGATCACGGGATGCCTCTGGTACAGATTTGTGGCCATTTGACAACGAACCGCTATTTCACAAAGTTGTGGAGCTAGTTGTTCTGCCCTTTTTGCAGAACGCACCTAATATGGTATTTCAGCAAGACAATACCAGGTCACATGTCGCATGGCGAACTTTTAACAGTCTGACTAAATTTGACTTCCTTCCTGGCTGGCAAACTCTCTATATCTGAATTCCATCGAACACATGTGGTATCTTATTGGATGTGGCATGAACCTAGGAACATTAGCGTAAAACTTGGGTGATTTGAGCACAGCAGTGAATATGGCTTGGCAATGGTTATCTCAGGCAACCATCAATGGACGAATTGATAGAATGCCTCCCCGGATTGAGGTTTTTATAGCTGCCCGAGGTGGACACATTAAATGTTAAATAAATTGGTTTTTAATGTTCTTATTTGCCTGTTTTTAATCATTTGTCTATCTACCTCACCACTATCACTCCTAAAAGCTGCATGACGCTACATACATTATTTCTTAGTGTTGCAATTTAACTTTTGTTGAGTGTAGACTAGTTGCATCTGATGTGATGTTCCCTCCTATTCAACAGACGTTTTCAATCACTCTTCACTATGAACCTAAGCTCATTTGGGAAAAGGAGTTCAGGTATTTGACTGAATTCTTGCTTTTGCCCAACATAAACAAGTACATTTCTGTCTTCAGTCCAGAAGGTCAAATGTAGTTTCTCGTCTTACATAGAAGCCTGCATTGAGAAGGCGTCTTCCAATATAATAATGGAGATTCTTGCTACAAATACGACAAAATGATCTGCAACAAACTAAAACACAGTGGTGCTTCTCCTTCTTCAGTCAGAAAAGACTAAAAAATGGTCTGTCGTAGTTATTACATAGCCAAGTACATATCTTCTAAATGCAAATCTTCAAATTAATCCCCCAGTCGTTAGACAACACTGAGAGACAAACTGAAAGGTCTTTCAGAATCAGCTTATAACAACTCCATTTCTATCCATCTGAACACCTGCTAAAGTAATAATTACGATAAAAGATTTCTCTTAAACCTGTTACACTCTCCTGAATAGTGACAACGAAAATATTAGCTTATTGAAGATCAGCAATTATTCATTAAATATGTGCACCAAGTCACGAAAGTTTGATTTTCAGCATTTCTTTTATTCCTAAATATATGTTCATTTCTTTGAAATAAAAGTTGCCGCTCATCTTTTTTCATATATATATGTTTTCTTAAAATTCTTTACTAAATCACTCATATAAACCAGTATTTCTTAAATTAAAGGTTGCGACTTTAAATGGGGTCGAACGACCTGTAGCTGGGGTTGACAACATTTTTAGGGTTTTTACAATAATTTGTATAAAATAACTTGCTTGCCATTAATAATGATAAATATGTAATTTATTTAGATTCTTATTGGAGAATAGATAATTTAATAGTTTACTTAGATTCTTGTTGGAGTATTGATTAAATAAAAAAAATATTGAGGAAGTACTTCGTCCAGCGGTGTTGACTATTATTCCGAGATTTAATAACATATTTAAAAATAATTCAGCACAGCCTTCCCCACGATACTTAAATTTTACATGAACCGTTGTTAATAAAAGGTGGTGATCTCAGAAGTGAACTCACTTAACAAACAGATAATAGTTTATGCATAAGTTACCATGTAATTGCATTATGGAATGATTTCTTTTTTTTTAATTTAAATTTCTACATCCTTTTATTCAAAGTAAAAACTTATTTTGAATGTTTATTACTGCAAAACAATACAAGTAAAACACATAGAAGCATCCAAGCGTGTGTAAAATTTGCGCGAAGCTTATGCGATCACAAACTTTTCGTACAAAAAATGGGATTGCCGCCCGAAAAGTTTTAGAAATCCTGATGTAAACTATAAATTTTATTGGTACTGCTTTGAGAAGCATATTGTTCTCTAACTTTTGGAGGCCAGTGTATAATAGGGAATTTCTAGACTAACACGATGAGAAATTGTCTGATAAATAATCGTCATATGTGACAGTTCTACAATATTCTAATTAATTCACTGAGAGAAGAAAATTATATAATTAATCCATTCACACATATACTATACCCAAATTTGCAAGTCATTTTAATAATTGAAATGATTACTTTTTCATTAGCAGAAATTGACATTTGAACAACAGTGAAGTTTATTCAGTAAAAGAGAACTAAAACTGTGAAATAAATATTCAAGCAAGCATTACAAATAGCTAGAAATTGAAGCAAACATATTATTGCATTCCCCTCTCCCCTTTTAATAAAGAAAGAAATTTCAAATGTTCCTATACGTTCGTTCCAAACTGCCTATTTTTTATTTCAATAGAAATCGCTACCCATCAACAGTCGTTTTACATTTACTTATGCTTTACACACATTGTAACATTAATTAAAAATACTTTGTATTTACTAACCATGTTCATATCATTATTTGAAAAATTATCCTAATATTAATATAGTTGGCTGAAGCATTGCCCTTTTCCCAAATGATGTTTTTTATAAAATTTAATATTGATACTTCAGAGCCTCCGTAGTATCCATATAAGCTTCAACTTGTGCAGGAATTGCTTCCACAGGATTTCGAGACTCGACATCTGTTCTCACTGTAGTTTCTTGCTCGTTTGGAAGTTGATCCAGAATGGCCATGGAATATCCTCTGGACAGACGAAGCACACTTTCATTTGGACGGTTCGGTGAATACTCACAACTGCTGAATTTGGGAAACAGACAATCCGCATTCCACCTTACAAGTTCCGCTACACTCACCAAAAGTAACGGTGTGGTGTGGGTTTTCCGCGTCTTTTATTTTTGGCCCGTATTTTTTCGAGGAATTAGGTGCTGGAGGTCCAGTAACATGTTCTATCACTGGACAGCGATATGCATCGTTATTACGGAATAAAATTATTTCGGATCTGCAAACACGACAGTGCCTTTCACGCATAATTTTTATGCAAGATGGAGCTCCTCCACACATTACACGTTGTTATAAGAACCTTCTCAAACATCACTTCACAGAAGAACGTGTGATCAGCCGCCAATTTCGTTATCTGTGGCCTCCCCAATCGCCTGACCTCAATCCATGCGATTTTTGGCATTGGGACCATTTAGAACAACTGATAAGTTGTGATCAACCAAAAACTTTACCTGATCTCAAAGACAGTATTTCACGACATGTTCTTAATATTTCCCAGAACACACTGTGGTCAACGGTGGAACATGCTATCTTACGATTTCAAATAGTAGCTGAAAATGATGGTCATTATGTTGAGCATTTATTGTTGTAATAAAATTTGTAAACTGTTATAAATGTATGCTAAGTATTAATGTATGCTAAATATGACCTCCACTAAAACGCCCTCTAGTGGTGAAATTTTCAACTAATTTTTTTATTCGCTCAAACAAATTTCCATACCTTCTTTATGTCGTACACAGAATTTTACAACTTTCTGAACAATAGTTTCGTCTGTACACAATTTTGAAATAGGGTCGTTTAATTATGGACACCCGGTATATATATATATAGTATGTGACTTTGTGAAGTAAATCAGTATATTTTCAAATTTCTCACTAAACAAATTTTTTAAAAAATGCAGATGTTAGTGATATTGCTGAATTTAATTCAAACATTATAGTAACCGATCACTTTTGTCATTCTATTTTTAGTTGCCTACCTTTTCCTTTTTTCTTATATTATTTATTAATGGTAATACTCCGATGTTTTAAAAACAAATCACATTAGTTTAAGTCCGTACAAATTATTGTTTGTACAAATTATTGTTTTCGTGTGTTTATAATTAGCTTACACTTGTAAATTGAATTTATTTTCTGCCTCTGCTCTTTATCTTAACAAAGTTTCTTTTTTTATGGACACCCGGAATTAGGGTTTGCAATACCGTGTCATATTTTCAATCCTGGGATTTCGGGATTACATTATCCCGATCCCGAGATTAGGATTGAGCTATTCATTAAAAATACTTACATATTAGCATAGTTGAAATTGCATAATAAAATTGAAATATAGTTAAAAATTGATTTAATGTTATTTTAATGAAACAAATAAGAAAAACTAATTCATAATAAAAAAATTAAAAATAGTATATAATGAATTTTTTTAAAAAAGCATTTCTTCCTTTCTTGTAGTTTCTTTAAATAAGCTTATAAAAACACAGCTCCTCCAGCGTTTCATCGTTGGAACGGCTTCTTATTTTTATTACAAACTGTCCTGCCGAATAAAATTCATGTTCGGATTCTTTACTAGTATGTATTATCGTCATTAAATAGGAGTATGTTCTTTTCAGGTAGTCACCACGTCTCCCTCCATTTTAAAAAAAAAGAGACATTTCTTTTTGAATTTTTGATGACAGTATCTCAAATCTAATAGACTGCATGGGTGCAAATACCTCTTTGATAACTTTATTTAGTTTCTTCCACTACACTTAATGGTTTTTGTATATAAATTGATCCAGTATTGAATCAGAATGTGAGTCAATTTCAAGCTTTACCTCATTTGAACTTGAAGATGCGGTTGCATGAGCTGCTAGTAATGCAATGGGATTTGAAGTGTCTCAAGTCTTCAAAGCATTTCCGCTATTAATTAATGGCATTTAATTGAAGAAAGAACTGTGACAAAATCTATTCTTGAGAGATGTTGCTTATATTATTGTGTAAACATTGTAGTGAGCCAATTAGATCTATGCGATATTCTCCCATACGAGAAATGAGAGCTGTGCATATACGTTTTTTTCACCTATAGTACACTTATAATTGCACAAAAAAATTCTACTTACATATTTCATAAAAAAAATATATTTTTATAATTTTTTGAAGAATTAAATTCTTAGATGAGAAAAAAATTTTCTAAATATAATTCAGTCAAAAATTAAATCCCGGGATTTCGGAATATGAAAAAAAAACTGGGATCTCGGGGTTTTAGAATTCCGGGATCCCGGAGCTGGAAATCCTACCAGATGTCTTCCAAAAATTTTAACTGTCTCTCTCCAAGTTAACTGACACGGACATCTTGAAGATGTGAGAAATGTCTTTTTTCTGACCACACTCGCAATGGGAAGAAAGTTACAGAAGAAAATAACAGGAAACAGATATCAAGTTTATCGGTTTAATATACACACCGATTTCGAACCCTGTAAGGTTCAACACGTAAGAAAAATAACATTAAACGTATACAGTACAAAAAAGGTAAACAATATACATTAAATATAATACCAGATTCACAAGACTTTGGAAAAAAACTTTAAAATATATTTCAGACAAAAATTAAATCTCGGGATTAGTTATTTTAATCCCGAGATTGGAAATCCTACCCGGTATTTAAACACTATGATAGTTAATGAAAGCAGTGGCGGCGCAAGACCTGAACTTAATGTGGGCAAGATACATTTTGCGAGGCCCTCTGGTGGAGTAAAAAAAAGGTTTACAAAATAAATAACCAATTTTTATTCATAAAGAAAAAACCAAACTCTTAAATAACTCAAAATAAAGAAACAGAAATTTTCTACTTTTATTTTCGCTAAAATCCGTAATGATTGGTTCGTAATTTATCTTAGATGCTGTATCTGTTCAACAGATAAAACTGTCAAACCTGAAAGTCTTTCCTGACTCATTGTATTTCATACAGAATATTTTTATCAGTTTTGATTTTGAAAAGCTCCTCTCAGCAGAAGCGTTACTTGCAGGTATTGTTAACAAAATTTGAATGACAATGCAAATATTAGGGAAAATTTCTATCAAATTGTTCTCTATGACATATTGGAGCAAATGTTTTACGTCTGTAATGGTTTTGGATAAATTTAGGATCACATTTTGTAATTCTTCATATAATTCTTAAGGTTGGAAATCACTGCTCTCCCCTACTTGCAGGACTGTGTGTAAATCTTGAGAGTTTTTCAGTATTTGCTCTTTTGGAACATTTTTAACTTGTTTAAATCATAGAGAAAACCAAAATTTTCAAAATGATTTAAAGACATAAATCTAGAACCAATATTGCTTATCACAGAATCAATCATGGTATTAAAAAAATCTGTTTCAAATCCATTTTCGACAGACTCTATAGGTTGATCGCCGCCTTCATAATCAAACATTCTTTTCTTTTTGGCTACCCTTTTATTTAAAAATCTTTTGGCAAATCATAATTGCTTTTCTCAATAAACTTACGAGCGTCAGACAAACATTTTCCGAATCCAGTTTGTCGATACTCTTTGATCCAGCTACAAAATGTACGCAAATGTTAAAGAACAATGCATTAATTGAACTTGCACAATACCATAATTTGTTTATGGTATTGACACGTTAATAACTCATATCCCATACATGTACATACGATAAATTCCAAACTGAACATTTCATTTAAAACGGAATCGCAATCGCTGAGTTGCGCTGAGTTTGTCGGATTGTCCCGTTAGGTTTTTTAAGTTTTCGTGGGATTCAACAACATCATCAAATTGTAATAATGCGGCTTGCACCATCTCGATTCTGCTTTCCCACCTTGTGTCTTATAAAGGCTTAATAGTAAGCTTTAATTTATCTTTGATAATTTTCCAGCGTTTGCTAGAACTTGAAAATAGCAACAACAAAAAAATCTTCTGTATTAAACATAAAAAAGTTTTTGTTGCCACTGAATAATTTTAGCTGCGTCTACCAATAACAGATTGCAGCAATGACAAACACAAGGTTTCATAGATTGCCCTGGAATTTATGTTTAATATTCAAGTCTTAACTCCACTTTTCATGCCTACCTTACTTGCACCATTGTCGTATTCTCGTCCACGACAGTTTTGAATATCTAAGCCGTTTTTTTTAGCTCTCCCAGTATTACATTGGTCAAATATTCTCCAGTCGTTTCAGTGACAGCAAGAAATCAGATCAAGTTTCTTTTATACAGTTTTCTCTTTCCAGTTGACGTACCAAAATATCTTAAGATAACCGACATTTGTTAAAAATTCTACTACAGTCTTTAGTGCAGTCAAGTAAAAAAGAATAATATTTTGCCTCTTTTCTCCAACCAATCACTTCGCTAGTAAATGTGTTTGACATTCCTTTGAATATCGTGGCTTAGAAAATGGTGTGCAAGGTGTTTATTATCAAAGCAATTTATGTGTTCCTCTAACGTAGGATCATACTTAGATATCAATTTAAATAAGTCAATATGAAGTTTCCAGAATTCTTAGTGTCTTTGTCTGTTTTGAGAGATTCTTTGTGATCTCTAAATGCCAGATTGTGATAGGCTAATAAGTTTATGATATCAATTAATCTCTCAAACAAATTGTACTAATGTTTTTGAGATTCAAGAATTCGCCTTTCGTTTAATCGGTCTAATGTTTTTTCCGTGCTTTATTTTCTTCTCTAATGTTATCCATTGGAACATACAGGCCACATGTGTTCTTTAGTATTCTCATGTCTGAGTAAAATACTACTTAAGTGTTTCCAATCACAGCACCCTTCCTTTACCATTTGAGTTTGTGAGTGGCCATATATTCTGCATGGAAAATAGAAAACCTTATTTTTAGAACTTGAAAAAAACCAACGAGCAACGACGTTGAGTTTCACCATTATTTAGTTTTCTTGAGAAATGAAAATTGAAAAAGTGTCTATAATCATCATCTTTAGGGTAATATTCATCACTGTTATTTAACTACTGTGTGTTACCGCTTTGAATTACATCATGGCCGGTTAGCATCTATTATGGGAAACGTCCACAATCCCGGGTCAAAACTGGAAAATGATTGTTTCACTACGTCACAAGCATCTCTGTTCACATGAGAAAAACTTATCTCAATGTCTTCTTCTTGGTTGAGAATTATGTTACTCAAAGAGAACATAAAAATCTCAACGTCAGATTATGATTGGCAGACTTTTGATCCTATTTCTATTTCCGATTTTCGTTGTTCAGTATCAATAGTCGGTGCATCTGGAGTAACTTCAAAATTTAACGGAGACTCGGATAAGGATTAATGTTGTTGATAAGTCAAAGGAGCCGATTAATCTAATTCTGTGTAACCAGATTTAGTTTGACCGAGAAATTTCATCATACCTGAACTTTAAACCTGGTTGGAAACAACTCTTTCTGGTTTTCTTTTTGCTGCACCAGATTCCCATTTTCTCCCTTTATCTCTTTCTGCCTTAGTGCCTAAGCATGACATGATTGATAAATTATGAAAAATGCCCAGTACCACTATTATTTATTCTCACATCAAATACTTTTAAAATTTATAATATGATATAGAAACATGAAGCGAGACTGCGTCTACATGCGATGCATTAATTGGCTTTCTAATGATGGCAAGTCCCGAGCTATGCCCCGTCTCTCACCGGGGACTACCCGTGCGATAGTAGCTTAACTCCAGCTAATGTTGACAGAATAAATATGAACGAATGAGTTGAAACGAAGTTGAAAAATTTTTAATAAAAGATAAGGGAAAACAATATTTTCACGAATTATTCATTCATATGCTTTCATGCACAGAAAAATAGAATATATTTTGATGTGTAACATCTTTCCTCTCGATTGCTGGAGATTTGTGGGAGTGATTTCGTGAAAAGGGACGGAAATGCGTAACAGGAAGTTGTGGAAGCGTACGCTAGTCAGAGAAGTTCTGTTTTTTCACCTTCATTCGGGAGGGGCTCCACCCCATCTCTCACACCCTGCGGTCTAGGCCGTGGGATCTTTGTTTTTGTTTTCTCACTTTAGGGTCAGAGAAGAAGCTAAGTCCTTTAAGCAAAGACGTGGTTAGACAATGATGAACGTGTTTCGATACCTGACTTCGATTGCTGCGTACAATTTAAACGACCGGGCCACAGAGCAGCTGGTGTTGCTATCTATCGTAAACAGAATAACTCGCATGTTGTGGCTCGCATATGGATATTACTTATCGTCAAACAAGTGGACTAGGTATTGTTAGTCAAGATATTGGTGACATATGTGCGGCAAAATGCTTATTTGAAAATGGACAAACAGTGATTTCGGTGGTCGTATACATTTCTGTGAATCAAATGGTTCAAAAAATTAAAGATTTCCTGCATTTTTACTTTTGCCATATACTGAAGGTGTTCTGCTCTTTTTTTAAAAAAAAAACTATCACTCGCTTCCAATGATTTTGAGTGATGATTTTAAAGTTAACTTCAGTTTGCTAGAAGCCGAGTCACTCCTAGCTTTTTTGAATGATGAACTCAAGCTCGAAATGAACACAAATCGAAATGTTTCGACAACTAACAGTGGTACTGTTATTGACGCTATTTTTCAACGGTTTTTAAATACTTTGAAAACAAAAGTATATGGGACATATTTTATCATAAACTATCATTACTGCTCTTCCCCAAATTGAACAAGAACAATTATTTTTATAAAAAAATGCATTACTCCTTGTGTTAATTAAATAAAATTTTCATTAAAGATATAATTATTCCATATAAAATTATTTCCAATCATACTCGATTAATTTTTTTCAGGATTTAAGTTGCTATTGCGAATTTATCACGATAACATATCAGATGTTACACATCGTACACTGTAAGGCTCGTTTCTTTCTTTTTTTTTTTTTATAAAAAAATCGATATATCAGTTTTTTGATATCTTATGGCAAAAAAGAGATAGAGTTGAGAATTTTCTAATTTATTAATTATAAAAACCCTGTGGCGTGCACTTTTGGATTTTCCTTACTTTTCGTACAATTTATTTCGGCTTTAGGCGCGAGGCCCTATGCACTGCGAGGCCATGGGCAGTGGCCCACACCGCCCACGCTTTACGGCGCCTCTGCCAGTGAGCATCTGTTATGGGAAATGTACAAAAACCCGGGTCAAAACTGGAAAATGCTTGTTTCACTACGTCACTGGCATCTCTGTTCACGACGAAGAACTAATCGCAATCTCTTCTTCTTGATTGTTCTCAACGTGAACACAGAAATCACAAAGTCAGATTATGATTGGTTAACTTTTGATCCTAATTTTATTTCTAATTTTCGTCGTTCGGTATCAATAGTCGGTGCATTTTGGAGTAATTTCTAAATTCAATGGAGACTGGATACGGATAAATGTTTTTGAGAAATCGAAGGAACCGTGATTAATTTGATTCTGTACTGCCAGATTCAGTCTGACCGAGAAATTTCACCATACCTGAACTTTAAATCTGGTTGGATACAGCTTTTCTTTTTCTTTTTGCTGCTCCAGATTCCCATTTTCTCCCTTTACCTCAGCCGTTCTTAGTGCCTAAGCATGACATGATTGATAAATTATGAAAAATGCCCAGTACCACTATTATTTATTCTCACATCAAATACTTTTAAAATTTATAATATGATATAGAAACATGAAGCAAGACTGTGTCTGCATACAATGCTTTAATTGTTTTTCGAATGATGGGATGTTCCGAGCTATGCCCCGTCTCTACGCTATAGCAGCTTAACTCCAGCTAATGTTTTCAGACTAAATATGAACGACTGAGGGGAAACGACAAAGTTGAGAAATTTTTAATAAAAGAAAATGGAAAACAATATTTTCACGAATTATTTATTCATATGCTTTCACGCACTTATAAATAGAATACCATTTTTTTTTTTAAATTTGACATATCAATTTTTCAATATCTTATGGTTAAAAAGAAATAGAGTTGAAGAATTTTCTGATTTTTTAAGAATTTTTTGATTTATTATTCTCCCTGTGGCGTGCACTTTTGGATTTTCCTTACTCTTCATTTAATTTATTTCGGCTTTGAAGCGCCGTGGGCAATGGCCTACGCCGCCCACGCCTTACGCCGCCTCTGAATGAAAGTCCAGAGTCCGTAATCATTTGATGAAAACTTTAAAGAGTATTAATTTTAACGCGTCTTTTCTTTTACATTTCTTGGTCGATCTTTGATCATTTCACAAGGTTATTTTCTTTTCTGTTATGTTGAAACACAGAAGCGGAACAAGATAGTACAAAGTAGAAAATAAAATATTTTTCTTAGAATAATATGTTAAAGTAGGGTAAAATATTTTACTTTCGAGGCATCCCAATAAGTTCGATATTGAATATTAATTCGATATTTCTTGCGGCGTTCTATGAGAAATCATAACCGAATAAGTTACCAAGAAACTAAATTATCCTTTGATTTCCATCATAAATTTTCTTTTTATTTTCATATAATCTGAATCATTCATAAATTAATATACTAGGATAAAGAGCAATGTTCTCGTCCTTAAAGCATTGAAGAACAAATCAGGTGCTCGGTGCGTTGTGATTGGATTAATCTCCAGATGATATATCACTGTTTCTAAATGCTTAGAGAGTCGACTCTAGTGTGTCCTTTCTATATCTTGACCTTCTTGCGGCAAAATACTTGCAGAAGTTAGAAAGGAAGAGCACCACATCCTGTAATACGTTATGGCTTTGACTACTAAATCCCCAATTTTATGCTTTAATTTACTTAAATATGCGCCTTTAGCATTAAATGCATCAAACCGGCAAACGTAAGTTATTTTTCTCCTTTAATTCTAATTACAATTACTTGTAGATAATATTTTTTTGTTCATGCTGTACATGTGTTTGACTTCGTATAAAGTTGCAAAAAGTTTCATTGTTGTGTTATTTTTGAATTTGAGAATTAACTGATTTTCGAAAAATGCATTCAATTATAATTGCTGTAATTTTTCATTGCTATATATTGGAAATCGGCTTTATAAAATGAAGAAAATACGAAAAAAATTATGAAAATATCTTGATAGATTATAACTAATTATCGTTCGTTCATATAATTTTAGCATTGTGAATCGAAATTCAAAAATGATACTTCGAATAGATTATTCGCAAAAAGCGTTTTCATGTTAGGTGCTATAAATAGGCAGAAGGGTTGGGGGGGGGGGTATGAAATGACCAGGTACTGCAGAATTGCGGTAAATCAAAACTTCATGAATAAAATTACGTAATCCTGCTGACCCAGTTGAAATATACTTTTTTTATTATTTTTATTTTGAATTGTTATATATTTATTCGCATTTTAAGATTTTCTTTGAAATAATTCTTTCAACTTAAAATAATTAAGACTGATTTTTGTGTGTTTTTTGAATTTCAATTGAATTTTTTTTTTTTTCATCTGAAAAAAAAAAACTTATGCCCTAAACAGAACTATTATTAATCAGAAAATTTATGGTACAATATAAATTCATCTATGTTACATTAGAGCATTTACCAAAAAGAATTATTTCGAATAAAAAGTAAGTATTATTTTAAAAGACTGGAATTAAAGTTTTAATTTATCAAAAATATGTAGCTGAACATAATTGGATTTTAAAAGAGAAAGTAGGCATTGAAGTTAATATCAAATCAATTTTTTTGTATGTTTCTCTTCTTAAAAGTATTTAAAAAGGATTCTTGAGAGAAAAATATTTTAAAGTTATGTTAGGTACTTTTCTTTTTTTTTCTTCTCTTTTTTCACACAGTTTATAGTGTTTAACTCGTACCTGGAAAATGTCTTATTGATTTTATTGTAAATTAAGAAGAAAACTGAGTTTGATTTAATCAAAAAAGTAATAAACTTTTAATTAAATAAATTGACTATTTAATTTAAGCAATTGTTACTTTAGCTTACAAAAATAAATTTTATGATTTATGTAAAATGACATATTTTTACTTTGAAACTTAATATAATCACATATTCCTCTTTTATGAATGTCATTAATATTAATTTCTTAAAAATGTAAAAAAAAATCAAATTTGTTTTTTAAATCCAAATGCTTTTCTTTGTATGCTTATATAAAAATTTGCATTTGAACTTAAAAGTTTGTATTGATTTCAAAATTAGTACTATAGAACTTGATAACCCTCGGAAGATAGTTCTCAAATGTGATCAAGATAAAATTATTTATAAGGCTAACTAGCTAAAATCTCTTATGATTCATTGAAGTAAGTAACTCTTTTTGTAATAGTTCTTTTTTGCATAATGTTTTTGTTGGATCTGCACAAAAGTCAAGGAGCCTCTCTGTACTCCGGCGCCATCAGTTGTAATAGATTCCACCACTGTCCTATATCAAAGTATAAGTAAAAGATTATTGGATGAGTTCTTGAATTTTGGGACTCTTAAGTAAATGAGGTGCTGAATATATAATTGTTTTCGTTTAGATACAGGATGTGTAGGAATTATTGAAAGGGCTTTGTGGAATTATTTTCTGATATCATGCAGATTTAAATATTTTAATTTTATTGCTGTTCATTTTAAAAGGTACTACATGTCCCATAGCTAGAAATGCAGCAAAATGGATATCAAAGAGAAAGATAAAGGGAGATGTTAAGCAGAGATCTTATTGAAAATTAGATTTAAGGTACCATTTGTGGCAGTCTCTAAATGTCTCCTTACATTATCTTGATTTAAAATAGCCAGGTAATCCGCAAAAAAGCCCGTAAAAAATGGAATCATTATTTAAATTAAAAATAGAATTGAAGTACTGAGTCAGAATTTTACTGAGTCAGAAAAGGCACTACAATTGACACATATGGGTTTTAATAGACTGCATAGCATTCAAAAAATTCCTTCTCCTTATAACTGCTTTCTGGATGATATTTTAAGCAACCTCCATCCATTAAGAGACAATTCCTTTCTATCAAATGCCTGTACTGTAATGATTAATTATAGAGAATTGGGAGAGATCTGTTAGAGAGAGAGAGAGAAACACAAAATATTTAGTGGGAGGACAAATAAAATTTAGTATATGGTATGTTATTTTTGATACTTTATTTAAGTCTGTTACATTTGTATATTGATAGTAAAATTACAAGAATGTTTATTTTAAAAATTCCCATAAAATTGTTGATGAAATTAATCATTAGAAATAAATGTAGAACTGAATATTTCTTCCTATTCATTTAAAATTGTTGTGCTCTACATAATAATTAAGAATTAATTTTTGATATTTTCTTTTAGTTCTTGGTGGTCTCATGTTGAAATGGGGCCTCCAGATGCTATTTTAGGAATCACAGATGCTTACAAAAAAGATACTAATCCTAAGAAAGTAAATTTGGGTGTTGGTGCATATCGAGATGATAATGGAAAGCCATATGTGTTACCAAGTGTCAGAGCAGTAAGAGAGTACCTTTTTTCAATACAATTTTTTGTACATGATTCTTATATTGTTTTGAGAGCCTGTATAAAGTAATATGTATGTTAATCATTATATATGCATGTGAAGCATGATATGAATATAGACCAGGGGTGACCAATATGGGGCTTGAATAATTTTGAGACCCATGAGACTCATTACAACTTTACAAAATATGACTATTTTGTGCAATATTTTTGTTTTTAGTGTTTTTTTTAACAAATAAATCCCATAGCTGTTTCTATTTTATCACATTGCTTCTATTACTGCAAATATTTTTTTTTTGAAAATGAAGTTTATCAAGCATAAATTGTGCTCAAATTTAAGGGGTGATAATCTGTAACATCAATTACAATGAACAAATACACACATTTAAAATCAACTTGGGAAACTAAGTGAAAGAGTTGAGAAACAAGTCTCTCACTAATTAAATAAATTAAACATTATTTGATCTTTGCATTATTATATTATCTATGGTTGTATACATGAAAAACAAGGAAAGCTACAATAATAATATGTCATTCTGTTTTAAATTTTCTCTCCAATAAATGTTTGTAATGGGTCCAGGGGCTCACACCGGAATTTTTCAAGGAGGGTACAGGGTCGAAAGTCCACCATACTCGTATCATGCTCCAATAGGCCGCCCAATATATTCTTTTGATTTTGTCAATTTTCAGGAATAAAAACAGTAAAAAATAAATAATTGAATAAATAACTAACATTAATACAATTATTATTTATAAATACTTAATTAAATTTTGCATACTATATACATAGGATTACAATCAATTGAAAAAAAAATCAAGGGCTTTTGGAGTGTCCTAACCTGAGAACCCCCCTAGTGTATGCCACCGAATGGGTCCAAATCTAATATAAATATAAATGTTTTTCTGAAATGGCCCTCAAGGTCATTTTGGTTGGCCACCCATGATGCAGACAATCTGGTGCTGATTCAAGTATCAAGCTATTCATCTGACCATACATAACTTAAAATAAAACAGTTTGACTGTAAATAATTAATCTTGTGTCTTGCAAAGGTAGACAGCCAGAAAAATTTAATAAACAAATAAAAATAACTTTGCAGTATATGAAGGTTACTAAAAAGAAAAGCTTGTTTCATCCAGCATTTTAGAAAACCAATTAGTATTTCATTATCTTCTAAGCATAGTTAATATTTTTGTTTTAATAGATTTAAATATTCAATTTAGATTCAATTCAATTAGTACTTTTGAATTAGTATAAAATTTAAAAAATACTTGGATTCATTTTTAATGTGCAAACTATTATTTTTATCAGTTTTACAGGCCTCTTTCAAAATAATTAATTTTTTCGTATTATCTATAATAACTAATTAAGTAAAATTTTTTATAAATTTGTACTTTTGTCTCGATTTTTTTGAATGACATTATTAAATGTATGTTATTCAAATTTTTCTGTCGCTTTCATTTATACATATAAAAAATGCTGTTCTTGCATATTAGGGCAACAATAGCCAGTTCTATTAATAATTCGCCAAGTTGGCAACCCAAATTTCCTGTATGTCATACGCTCTGAATCAGCAACCATGGGCTTCATTTATCATAATGTCGCGAATTGGTTGTGATAATACACATGTACGAAAATTGCTTAAGGGTAAATGTATTCATAGAGTAAAATGTTCTTTAAAATGTTTTAAGGGTCAAAATTTGGTACTTTTATAAAGCTATACTATTTATGCTGCCAAATACACACATTTAGATTTGTTTCTCCTCCTTTATTTCCTTCTCAGATTCTTTTTTACTAAATTTGTCAATAAAACTTTATTAGTATTACTTTTGAAATAGCTTCTAAAAATCATAAAATACAGAGAAAACAGAGTTTTTATTTATCACACCATAAATATTTAAGTAAATATATAAAAATGAACTGTGTTATTAGTAAAAAAAAAGCACAAGATCAAGCAGGCTAATGAAATTAAATATGACATTTCACACAGCAAAAAATGCTTGTTTGTAATTTATTGCATCATTTTGTACTACTCTACCTCAACAGATGGGATTGATATTCTATTCTGATTGACAAAATTATTAGTCTTTTATTGAAAGCATCAAATAACATTAAGTTAGAATAGTGAGCTATTTTTTGGGAAAACATCTGATTTCTTTTAAATAGATTGTTAGAAAAAAGTATTTGACAACCAGAATGCAACCAAAATAAAATATGTAGCTTTGAAAAGTTGTTAAATTAAATTTGGAAATTAAAAGGACATGTTAGCCAAAGCACTCAACAAAGACTATAGGAACTGTTTAAAATTATGTAGGTTATTTGAATTTATATATCTGTTAATAATAATTTTAAGCTGTTGCATTATATAAAGCAGTATAAAATGCTTTATTTGTATTAATTAACATCTTTAATTTTTTTAGGCAGAACATAAAATAATATCTCAAGCTTTAGATAAAGAATATGCAGGCATTATTGGAGTTCCTGAATTTGGTAAAGCAGCTGCAAAATTAGCATTTAGTGAAAATAGTGTAGTAATCAAAGAGCAATTGGTAATTAATCATTTAATATTTATGTAAAATTTTATATTTGAACTGGCTGTATTTTTCTTTTAAATTTTTGAACTTAATTCTAGTTCTAAAATTAATTATTTATTTTTCTAGAATGCTACAGTTCAGGGTATTTCAGGAACAGGATCTTTATATATTGGTGGTGCCTTCCTTGTAAGTATTTAAAACTACAACTCTTGTAAATATTTTACAATGAAATTTATTTTTATAAATGTTTTGTTAAGACTTAAAAAAAATAGCTAGTACTAAATATTTAAATATTTCATGGCAATGAAAATATATGAATTTAAAATGTGTCAAAATATTTAATTGCTCTTTAATTATATATGGAAATTTCTGCTTAGTTAGTAAAATGTTTTTGAATTTTTTAAAATTATGTACAGATTGTTGTAAAGATTACCTAAGTTCAGGAATAGGGATGAGTCATTTATATATTATGAAAATAGTTTTAATATTAATGCAATAATTTTAAAAACAAAACAAATGAATAATTGCATGATTAATTAAGAAATAATTAGAATTATTTATATTTAATGTTCTTTATAGAACAAGTCCCAAACATCAAATTGTGTGCATGTGTTTTTGAAACAAAATTATTTTGAGTTGATTCACTTACTTTAACTCAAATGGATTACAAAAAAATTTCTTATTGTATAGTGTTTCTTACAAAATTAAAATAATAAAAAGTAGCATATTTATAAAAATAAGATATGTTGAATTATGTGTTGATATGAATTCATTCATCTCTGTATAAAAAAACATATATATATATAGTTGTTTGAATCAACAAATAAATGTATTTATTTGTTGAAATACATACAGGAGAGGCGATTATATTTTAGAAGTAATTAATACATTTTTCATATTTTTGTACTCGTATTAATCCATTATAATAATCGATAAGATTTATGATAAATTGCAGGATGCTTTCTGGTATACATTAATAAATAGGGACAGTAACCTATGTATTGTAAATGACTTATGTGCTACATTTGCTAAAAAATACTTTGTGAATCAATTTCTAAGTAATAGAACAAGCTTTTGTACATAAAGTAATTCTATGCTAGAAATACTTTATTTTCAATTAATTTTTCTCCTTTCCAACTAATTTTTATTGTAAGATTAAGTTAAGAATTTTATTTTTTGAATTAACTTTGTAAGGCTTTCTATCTTAACAATGCAGTTATATATTTCCTTTAATCTAATATATTTATGTACTTTGCTTAAAACAAATGCTTAAACTTTGGAATAATACCTTGGTGTTATGAAAATAAAAATATATTTTTTAAATTCTTGGATCTAATACTAAGAATACATATTTGATTATTTTCCTTTCTTTTACAGGGGGGCTTTTTCAAAGGGAACAAAGAAATTTATATGCCTACACCTACCTGGGGAAATCATATTCCACTTTTTAAGTATGCAATTCCATTGTGCACTTAACATAGAAATATATATTCATAATTTAAAGATATTTGCATTCAATTAAAATTGTTATATTCATACTATTTTGTATTATGCAAGTATAACTATTCTAATAATTTTACTCCATAAATATTATTTATGGCTGAAATGGTTGAAAAATTCTTTTAAGGTATGAAATATCTATTCAAATAAACTAGTTTTTCCTATGTATAACTTATGAAATATAAAATTTATTTGGAATGCATTTACTTCTAAATGTTTTAAAATTTTTGCACTAAAACATGAAGTGTATTTTGTATTTTAATATTGTATTTATTTAAGCTGTGTTTTATTTTTTTACAGGAGATGTGGTTTGACTGTCAAACAGTATAGGTATTATGACCCTAAAACATGTGGTTTTGATTTTAATGGAGCCCTTCAAGATATAGCAGTATGTTTCAAATGTTGACTTTAAATTAAATGCTTTGTAAAATGAAATTGTGTTTTTCTTTCCTTTAATAAAAGCGTGGTTGTTTTTTATGCTTATATATTACTTTTTCTAATATTCTTAATAAGGATTTGAATTCAGAGCATACAAGTTACATTAGCATTTTTAAAATACAAATTCAATTGGCTATTATCCACTATCTGGTAAATTTTTAAGAAAACTCTGAAATATAGCCATATACCTAAAATTTATAATACAAATTTAAGTAGTGAGCATAAATTGCACCTCTCAAATAACTTTTGGACAGTACTTTAAGATAAATCCAATTGCTTACTTATGTCAAATTGTTGCATTTTATATTTTTATTTGTTCAATTTTTTAATTGCACATTTTTTATAACTGCTATTAAAATATATTCTTTTTATATTTGTTTCATTGCTTTTACTTTTTTTTACAAACTTTTTTTTATATTGAATTGTATCTAATTAATTTTACAAATATTGTGATATTCAAAAATCCACAACAATTTTTTTTTTCCAGAAAATTCCTGAACATTCTATTATATTATTACATGCATGTGCTCATAATCCCACTGGAGTTGATCCAAAGGTAAATAAAAATCACTGATTTAAATATTCCTGCCAGAATTCTTTTGGCACAATCTGTCATACTTTTCTGAAATATGAAGGATATAACCATTTTTTCCCCTTTTTTCAGCCTGAACAATGGAAGGAGATGTCTAATGTAATTAAGGTCAGTTTTCATTTTTTTATTACTCTTTTAAAATTTGCAGTGCGTTGAAACATTAAAAAACTACTTATAAAAATGAGTATAAAAGAAAGTTAAAAACAAAAAGGTTGAATCCTGAAATATATTTTTAATTGAGAAATCTATCACTGGTGAGATTTTGTGACTAATATATTTATGCTGTGGCTATCAATGTCCTGTTTTATTGCAAGTCCCTTATTTTTGAACAATTCAAATATAAGGGACTCAATAGTTCAAATAATTCTTTGTTTCATAACTCAATCAACTTTAAACTTTTTTGTTAAAAATAAGAATTTATATATCTTAAATATTTGTATATTATTCTATGCAATTGATTTTGATAATAAATTCGTATTTGTGATTACAGTGATGCTCTTTGTTGCAACTTGACCTTTTTAAATCATTTACAATCTTTATAGTAATAATTAATGCTAAGCAAAACAATTAAATTAAATCTCATTGCTCTGTAACATTCAATGAATGAATGGACATAAAAACCTGCCGAGTTGAAAAAAGTAAAAATAGAAACAT
The DNA here is from genome assembly GCA_019973975.1 of Trichonephila clavata. NCBI lineage: Eukaryota > Metazoa > Arthropoda > Arachnida > Araneae > Nephilidae > Trichonephila > Trichonephila clavata. The sequence continues at coordinate 125,923 of BMAO01002256.1, read as the reverse complement.
TTTGCTTTATAAGTTTATAGTATATTATTAAATGCATAGGTATACTAATTGAGTTCCATTAAAATTCTATTTTCCTGTTAGTGATCTATAAAAATGTTTAAAGTGTTCTACTTTTTGTAGAATCGCAAATTATTTCCATTTTTTGATATGGCTTATCAAGGATTTGCCTCTGGTGATTGTGATCGGGATGCACAGGCTGTAAGGATGTTTATTGAAGATGGACACCGATTAGCCTTAGCACAATCATTTGCAAAAAATATGGGTTTATATGGTAAGAAATTTTTCTGTGTATGTTAATTTTTCTGCATTCGAGTTTGAATGCAGTAGAATAACTTTCTATTTTTATATAAACTTAAGGTTTTTATTGTTTTTGTTTTGAATCAATATTTGTGTATTTCCAAGGTTTTTGTACATTTTATGTTAAGAATCTTAAAGACTAAATGTTTTCATAAGTGTTGATTACTTTTGTGTTTAAAAATTACGTACAGATATAAATATGTGTTTTATAAAAATGAAATTACCGTATTTACTTGAATTTAAGCCACACTTTTTTCCAATATTAAAGTTACTGAAAATTGAATGCGGTTTAGAATCAAATTTTAAAAAAATGCGTTGGATGAGGCAATTAGAGCAATTACTGGTACTAAACTATTTTACACTATTTTTCATTTTCCACAAAGATTTGTTGAGAATTTGGAGTGCAGCTTAGATTAGAGTAAATACGATAGTAACTTAATTAAGGAATTATAAATTCTATTAATGTCACGGAACTCAACTCTATCCTCAACCATAACAACAAAGCTTTTCTCTTTGGCGATTTCAATGCTAAACACCTGAGTTGGAACCCTGGTAGATGCAACACAAACTATAATATTTTTAGTTCTTGGGCCACAGGCTCATCTGTTGATATTATAGCTCCTGACACTCCAACTAAATTCCAAACACAATGGTCCCAGCACAGTAATTGGCATCTGCTTTACAGCTAATTTTTCCCATTCTAATGTTTTTACTATTAATAAACTTAGTATTGACCATAATCCATTTATTTTTGATTTTACGACTAATAAAAACTTGCCACCAATGCTCCAAACACTTAAATCTACGAACTGGATTAAATATCAGGAAATTCTCCACTACAACGTGCCAGGAAATCCAAGGATAGATGATTTGGACCAAGCCGTTAAAAATTTTAGCAGTATGGTTTCAGATGCTATTAATGCTTCCACTTCCATTAAATTAATTAAAACTACACATCTCCACCTTTCTATTAATATAAGAGATCTAATTAAAACTAAGAATAGATTTAGAAAACTTTGGCACAACACGAGGTATCCCCCCCCCCCTTATAAAAGGGAAGTAAATGCTCTTGTCAGGCAAATTAGGATAGAAATCAACGAACACAAAAGCAAGACCTGGAAAAATTTTCTTTCTACCTTAAATACTGAAAAGTATAATTTGCATAAGCAGATTACTAAAAGATTTACTGCCATCTCACCTCTCCACGGTCCGAGTGGGTTAGCATTCTCAGATTTTGAAAAGACTGAGGCTTTTAAAGCCACCTTGACATTCACTTTTCAGGAAAATGCAGAACCCTACAGTGACGACAAGATCGAAGAAGTCGAAAATTTAGTGAATCACTATTTCGACAACTTCACAACAAACACACCACCACCTCTCACTTTCCCCACTGAAGTCCAAGGCATAATTAAAAATTGTGCTAATAAGAAATCAGCCAGCCCAGACTAAATATTGCTCTAAAATATCTTTCTATTAAAGCCGTCACACTTTTAACAAAAATATTCAACTAATGCCTCATTAATTGTCACTTTCTATACAGTGGAAAATAGCAAATGTTGTCATGCTGCCCAAACCAGAGCAAAATCACAAATTTACCCAAGGCTACAGACGAATTTTAAATTGCACTGCTAAGGTATTTGAAAGAATTATTTTAAATAGAATAAAATCTCACTGCAAATCCATAGATTGCATTCCCCTGGAACAATGCGGGGTTTTTTTTGTGAGGGCAATTCCTCGCTACATCAACTTGTACAAATAACAAACATAATTCATGGAGGTTTTTTAAATTTTTACACTGTTGGTGTCTTCTTAGATGTTAAAAGGACATTCAACAAGATGTGGCATGATGGCCTCGCATACAAATTAAGCTTCAGTTCCCTCTCTCCCTAGAAAATAAAGTCATACCGTACAAGCAAATTTCTGAGCAAGCTGATCTGGGGCGCAGCGGCACCGACCCACTAAATGCATTCAAGTAATCCAAAACAAAATACTATGAATCATTACTAATGCACCTTGGTACCATAGGAATAGAGTCATTCACATTGATTTACATATGGAGCTGATAGATAATTACATCACTAAAACTTCTAGGAATATCTTTAGAACCGTTGAAAATCAGGACAATCCAATTATTAGAGCACAAACATTATTCACGTATCCACATGCTGAAGTAAATTTTGCATACAAAACTTCTAAGTGGAATCTTCTCCTTAGGACCCCATAACTCAATGAAAAACACTTAATTTAGACTATGGACAATACACAAATGCTTCTGCAATATCATTGAATCAGGGTCAGTAAGAAGCTGCCACTGCTCCTCGTTACCACCTCCCCTGCGTCCTTAGGTGTTTGGCATTTGCCTTTCTTCCGAAGCTTCTCCCTCCATTCTTGCCCCCCACAGATGCCTGTTAGAGTCAATTCCCGCCGGCTGCCTCTCCTTTATTCCACCTCCCTGCTGGAGACAACGTTGTCTAATGGTCATTCTTTTTCACCCTTACTCCGGGATTCTGGGTATTAACTGCTTCTGCTGGCATCCATCAAATCTAATTTTCGTTTTAGAATTATAAATTTAAATCATTTGTAAGCATTTTAATGCTGTGTTTATTACAAGAATACTGTGATGATGTATCATCAACAAATGCAGTTAGCATATTTATTTTTTTTTTCGTTTTTAAATTAAAAGTAACTCATGCTGAGAGAGAGACAAGTTAAATATTTCATTGAAAATTTTTTTAAATTTATATTGATTTTAAAAATTATGATACAACTTAAAATAAAAAGGCCTATTTTTTAATTTTTGTCATTTGTAAATTTATAATGCTTATTAGTATTTAAAAATATATAAATGGCAAATAAAATATATATAAATGGCAAATAAAATACAGTTATTTAGGGTTCTAGTTTTCATTTTAAAAATAGTTTGCTTTTACATAATATGAGAGTAAGCAACACTTGGATGTGTTGCATTGTTTCTTAAATCTGAATAAAAGGCTTGATACCTGATGCATGTTTTATCAATAATATAATACCTTAGTTATCTATAATGAATGTTTGTTGATACTGTTAATCTAAGCTTTAAGCATTAAATAATTTATTCCAATGGTAGCCGTAAAGTTTCTTGAATGAAAGTTTATCGACTATTTAGTAATTTAAAAAATATTTCAGAATATCTAACTTAATTATTTTTTTTTTTAATATTAATGAACCATATAATAATTCAAATTCAAAATATTTTCTCAAACAAAGTTTCAAAATTAAAATATATTAAAAATTTATTTTATTTTGGTTTTTTTGCTGCAAAATATTGCACACATATATAAAAGAAATCTTTGGTTGCTTTAATCAAACTATTTAAATCTTAATAAATTTATCTACACCTTCATATTTTTCACATATATGCACAAAATTATTATTAATCTCTCATGTTGCCTACTTAATTTGTATAAAGCGACATTGTATTATATTATTTAATATTTTTTTTTAATTTTCAGTTGAGTTATTAGAATTTACATAGTAAGTGTTGCCTTGTTTTCCACTCTATTTTAGAAAACTAAGATTATCAATATAATTTTAAAATACACACAGGTGAACGTGTTGGTGCATTCACTATGGTAGCTGATTCTAAGGATGAAGCTGCAAGAGTAATGTCACAGTTGAAAATTTTAATTCGCCCAACATACTCAAACCCACCCATTCATGGAGCAAGGATAGCCAGCATGGTTCTGAATGATCCTCAGTTAAATAAACAATGGTGAATAATCCATTTTCTTCATTTATCATCATTAATCATTCATTTATAAGTATAAATCATTAGACTTATTCAATGTTTATTTAAATCTTGGTTTAATTAATTCAGTAGACTGAATTTTCAACAAAAAAAACCAACAAAAAAAAACTCCAGTCATAAGCTTTGGGAAGGTTTTCCTTTGATATGCTAATAATTATATATAAAGAAGACAAAAACATTAAAGTTTTTCTTTAGTTAATATATTAATGAGGGAAAGGAATATAATACAAAAAGAGAACACTTTGTTTCTAATGAATTTGCTCTAAAGTGTATAATTGTAAGCATTTGTGAAAAGAATTGATTTTGTACTTTAACCATATTTTATTTTTTCTCAATGCAGATTCTCTAAAATTAAATGTTTGAATTTGTATATAAAGCTCAATGTATGTAACACAATAATTTAGATAATTAAAGAAGCATTAATCAATTGCCTTGTCTGTATGCAGGATGATTAGAATAACATTATTTACTATAGAATAAAAAGGATTCTTATTTTGTTTTTCAAATGACTAATAGAATATATCAAAACTAAAACATTTATTATGTATTAACAAGTTCCTGGCCACAGGGATTTATTGCAAGTGTTTGTACAAATGCATATAGATATTTTCCAATGTAGTCTTTGAGCCATTTATTTCATGCTTTAAGTTTTCACTTGTTGGCTTACATGAAAGATTATAAGAAATATTTTTAAAATTTTGTAAATTTTGAGAATGAAAAATAAGAATAATCTTTAAAAAATCTTAAAGAAATATTAGATTACAAAGTATTGTTCTTTTTGACAAGCTTTTGAGTTTTTTCTGCTTAGTCATTTAATTCTCTTTAACATTATGATTATATTTTATTCTTTAAGGCTACAAGAAGTGAAAGGAATGGCTGATCGCATCATTTCAATGCGAACAAGACTTCGGGATGGATTGAAGAAAGAAGGCTCCTCCAGGAATTGGCAACATATTACAGATCAAATAGGAATGTTCTGTTTTACTGGAATGACACAAGATCAGGTATATATTTTGCAACATAATAAATAACTCCTAATGCTGTTGGGCTGCAGTAACCCAGTAGTTAAGATTGCAAACTTCATGTCTGCCAGTGTTTGAGTCATGATTGATTTTGATGGCAGTTTATTATCATGGTGGTAGTTTAGTCAATTTTTTTAGTCTTATATGCATTAGCATAACATTGCAAGTTATGCTACACTAGACCTTGATGACTACACTAAGCATTTTGATTCAAGTTCATGAGATTCCTGGTTAAAAATTCTCATGAATTTCTATAGTTGTGTGTTAATTTTAACTTGTTAGTTCTAAATTAATCTGTTTTAAATCAAAAGTGTGAAAAATAGCAAACAATTTCATTGATTTGCGATTTCAACAAACTATTTCTTTTGAGATTCTATCCAGCCCACTGCAGGTTTTCAAACAATATATTAGTTTTCATTTACAGTGTTTAAAAAAGAATTCTATTTTTTTATTCCTTCCATTTTTGCATATGTAAAAATTTTCATAGAAATTTTAATATTTTGTTCATAAGCAAAACATAGTTGTGAGGATTTCTATATTTAAAAAAACAGAACATGTCCCAATATGCATAATTTTCTTTTGCATATTATGCTTTTATATTTTAGTTTTTAAAATGAAAATAAATTCAGCAAGCTGTAGTTTTTAAATTCACTACATTAGTATCAGTTTTTCAAAACATACTGTTTCTTGTATTTTATAATGTATTATGTGGGTCCACCAGAAAACCTTTTTTTTGGTACTGCTCCTAAAAAAAAATTTGCCCATCACTGTACATTGCATGAGAAGTTACAAAAATAAAATTGCTGCTTTACAAAAAAAAAAAAATGAAAATAGCTTGAAGAAGAAAACAAAGAGTCTGTAATTAAGTGCTTGAATGTATTACTTTTTTTAAAAAAACTAATTCTGTTTTCCACTAAAAATTAATTTGAATAGAATCATGAACTTGATGCAGTTATTTTGTTATAATTAAGTCTACTATTTTTTTTTTTTTTAGTTAACCTGCACATGATATGAAATAAATTTTAAAATATTAGGAAATATAGGGAATCATTAATTAATACTATTTGTAGTCCTGTGGATTTTTTAAATTTATTTTTAAGTATCCAGGTTTTGAAAAGTGACTTATAAAAAGTCACATTAAAATTAGTATGTATCCAATATATTTGCAACATTCACTTTGAGAGAAAATAAAAGAAATAAACTTTTACTTTGAAGTGAAAAGAACTAATGTATGCATAAAGGGAGTTGAAATGCAATGGCTATAAAATCTAACTTATAGTGCACACCATCTCCTACTCATGTCCTTTACTCAATCACTTTTCTGGATTATTTAATGACTCAGTTAATATTGAAAAGATATAAATGCAATTTGCTTGAGTTCTTTTCAATTTGCATGTATTTTGAAAGTTAAATGTAGATTCATTATAATAGGTAGAACCAATGAAACATGCTGAAAAATCTTGCAAATCATGTAATAAAAAAAAATTATTTCACAAATATACAATTTCTTTCAAATATTTTTCTTACTTGGTTTTTTGATTCATTCAGGAACTTGGTATTGAAAACCAGTAAAGTAATTAGTGTTAATTTTTATATATTATGTTTCTTCCATTTAACTGCAAATGATATATTAAAGTATCAATCAATCAAATATGAATTTTCAAGAAGTTAAAAGTTTTTAACTGATGAGTTTTAAAAATTACACTATATATTCAAATTATACATATATTCATTATTAAATGTTATGGTAACTTCATTAAAAAATAACTGACTAATAAAATTGTTTTAATCAGGTTGAAAGGCTGACAAAAGAATTCAGTATTTATCTTACCAAAGATGGTCGAATCTCTGTTGCTGGAGTATCTTCTGGAAATGTTGACTATTTAGCACATGCTATGCACCAAGTTACAAAATAAGATTATTTTGTTGTTCCTACTAATCACAATCATGTTTTCTACAAAACAGTTATATATTTTTATGTTTCTGTTGCTGGATCTTTAGATTGCAAATGTAGATTGTGTAAATTGAATCCCTAATTCTAGTGCAATTAGGTGCTACATGTCTGAGTGATTATAAACTGGTGATTTTTTGAATGAAAAATGCGGTAATGTATATAAAGAGTATTCACACAATAAATCGAATTTTGATTACTTTTATTTTATAATTGTGTCACATTGTCTTTTTATTTTCGTCATGAGCAGGAATTGCAATACTGGGATATGGAATACCAGTATTTTGAGCCATTTGTATAGTTTCAAAATACGGGTATTCACAAGTTTAAATACCGGTTTTTCGGTATTTACTAGAAATTTTTAAAATTGTTTCTTATATGTTCAGGGATAGCCAACATATCAAAATATTATTCCTCTTTGTGTTTATGTTATAGTGTTAATTAATGCACCATGATTAAAATATATTATAAATGAAATAATTTTACATCCATTTCAGAAGGTGAAGATATTATAAACGTCTTTATTTTGCTCATTCTTTTGTTCTTATTTTTATTTTTTCTAGCTGTTCTACAATTTTAAGGCAACTCATTAAATCCGTCATCTAATTTTTTTTCAATGCCAGATACAACGGGATAAAAGACTATTAATCTGAACTTAAAAATATAGACATATATAAATTATTTCTCTGAGAAAAAGAACTCATTACTCTACTCCAAAGTTCCAGATGAAAGAGGAATAACATATCCTAGCTCATCTACCTTCCTTCATCTATCAATACCTGTTACTAAAATCACTCCCTAATGGGCCAAATTAATTAGACTGTGAATACAAAGTTGTATTGTGCAATCAAGAGAAGTTATAAAATATCTGAATCGCATCCAAGACCAAAACTGTCCTATTACAGCTCAGAGCTCAACTGTCCTATTACTGCTCTGTCACCGGATTCCTAGTCTGATATTTCTATTTGAGAAACCAAGGTTATACTTGTGAAGAAAATGCATAATATTTCGATATTTTATAAATTGGTGAGTCTGTTATTCATATTGTATCATACTTTAGGGTTTAAAATCTTTTTCAGGTTTATTATTCATTGGTGGTGATTAAGTGGTTGTGGCCCAAAAATTAAAAAGAGGGTTGATGGAGATCACATAATTTATTCCAGTATGCTTCCCATTCAAAGCCAAAAATACTAGAGGGATTATTCAAATATCAAGTATTTATACATAAGGAAATACCAGGAAAAACGCATTGTAAAAAATAGTCATGTTTCTAGGTGAAAGGAATAACTAGTTATTTATAGAAATGCCATCATTGTTTAGGTAATATTAATCCCTATTACTAAGGTGCATGAAAACCATTAATGATCATATATTTCTTGGAATCACCAATAAATCTGTTAGAAATTCAAGGTCTAAAGAATCAGTAATAAACCAACACATGTTTTTAATGCTTGAGAAAGAGACTCGTTTCCAAATAGGGTATTAGGATTTATGAATTAAATGTTATAAATAAAGGAGATTCCAATTATGAGTAGGTATCAATTTAAGTTATTGCATATATATACTCATAAATAATAACCCATAATAATGAATAAGAATAACTTTAAAGAACATAAAATAATCATTTGATAATACTTCCATTTGGTTTCATTATTTATATGATGAAAAGAATATGATGGCACAATGTAAAAAAATGTTCTAGAGGAAAGAAGAAAAGGGACTAACCAAATCAAATTTGATCAAGTTTAAAGTAAATTTTATTAAAATTTTTTACCCACAATCCAATTCACATTCAGAAGAATTCAGTACAATTATCGAAGATGATGATGACACTAATGTCAATAGTGAAAAGGACCTGTCTCTTAAACAAAAATTAGAATTAGAGATAGCTAAAAAAATTTCAACAAACCAAAATACAGTACAGAAATCAGCATTTATTTGAAGATGAGGGATTTAGAGGTAAATACTTGGAAAAAGTATATCATGCATTGCTAACAGTACCACCAACTAGCGTAGATGCTGAAAGAGCGTTTTCGACAGCTGGTAATTTTTGCCCAAAATTATGTTCCAGGCTTAATGGCAGTACAATTGATGCATTATGTTTTTTAAGAACACTTTTCAAACATTTAACTTTTAAAATATTGAGAACTTTTCAAAAATTTGTAGAAGTACTACAGACTGAATAGTGATATTTGCACTTTTTGTGATTTTAATAAATAAGATGTTCCTCTATTTATTTATTTTTTGTGATGCTTTATATACTGTAATAATTTATAAGTTACAAATTATTTCTTGTGATATTTACACTCTCTAATAAAACTGGCAAGTAAAACAAAGAAACACACATGTGTTTTCTTTCTTTTTCTAAAATTTCTAATACCAGTATCTCGATATTACGTTCTTAGAAATACCGAATACCAGTATTGAACTTTTGGTCTCATATTGCAATCCCTAATCATGAGAAAATGCTGTCACAACTTATTTATTAATTATGATATAAAAATTGAAGTTTGAGAAGAACTTTTTATCCATGAGATTTTTGAAACTTAAATAAAAAAAAACCTATGAAATTAAACTTGTTAGTTATGTCTTTGAGTTTATTCTCTTAAATCATTTGATTAAATGTAAAGAAAGCTTTGATGTCCTGCCAGGAATCATTATTGTAATAAATTTAAGTTGGTTAGAAATTATTTGTGTACTTTTAACAAAGAAAAACATAACTAAATAAGATTGAATAACATGCAAATTTGTAACTTTTTTAATTCAAGATTTCCTCTAATATCAAAAATAGTTGAATTGATATAACTTTATCACAGTTTTAAAACTGTTTTTCAATATAGTAGAAGGTTTTAAAATATCTTAAAGCACCAAAATGTCTATTAATGTTTTACCAAGAATTAAACTTGTTATAAGTTAAAGATTCTAAATTTATTTATGAAGAAAGACATAGCTAAATAGTACTAAATAATTTTAATTTAAATTGAGATGAAGTGTGCTTTTGTTCATTCCCTGTTAATGTAAAACTACATTTTTTATTAAGAATGTTTTATTTCTTTTTTTAAAAAAGTGTATTAGTCAGGTTGTTTTAAATAAAATGAAAATTTTTAATGCATTTTATTACCTTTAATATAAATATACAATCTTATGAAGTTTACTTCGTTAATTGGTGTAAATTTTAACATCAACAATTTATTTCAGTTAAAAATAATTCTAGATATAAAACTATATATTTATGGACTAACACCACACATTATTTACTTTTTATATCTCCACTCAAGTGCCTAAACATTATGACCACTCCTACATTTTGCAATGAACTCGCCTGGATGACGTGGAAGGCACGTGATCAGGTGGAAGTGGTATATAACTGCTACTGGAGAATCTGAAGAATCATTCTTTCACTTACTTGCCTGGTCAGATGAATCACGGTTTGTCATTCATCACGCCGATGGCCGTGTCAGGATACGCCGTCTTCCAGGCGAACAGTTGCTCCCTCAATGTACGGTAGGTCATACACAGGCTGGTTGTGGCGGTATTATGCTTTGGGGGACGTTCTCTTGGACGTCTCTGGGACCCGTGGTTGTGGTGGAACAGACAATGGATGCTACAGGGTATCAACATCATTGCGGACCAGTTGCACCCTTACATGGCCTCTGTTTTTCCAGCTGGAAATGGAATGTTCCAACAGGACAACGCCCCGTGTCACAAGGCTAAAATTGTGTTGGAGTGGTTCCAGGAACATGATGTTGAATTCCAGTTAATGTCCTGGCCGCCTAACTCACCGGATCTCAATCCGATTGAACACATTTGGGATGTCATGGGACGGCAACTCAGAGTTCAAAGACCACCAATTCGCAATATCTTGGATTTGCGTGACCGTTGCTTAAACATCTGGTACAATCTATCTCCGGCCATCTACCAAGGACTTGTGGCATCCATGCCAAGGCGAGTTGAAGCGCGCCAAAGGTGGGCCAACTCGTTATTGACAGGTGGTCAAAATGTTTTGGCTCATGAGTGTATATATCTAAATAACATAATGGAGAAATGTTCACCCTCATGGAGTAGAGATCCACTAAGAACCTAGAGGTAATGTAGATCAATATTCATATTCTTGAACTGTGAAACATTCAGGCTTAAAATTTGCTCAACATGTTTCTTTTGTTGAGTAGAGATCTGTTATGAATGGGCTTTGTGAGAATTTACTCCCAAGTGGGAGGGTGTAGACAAAATTTCCAGATTGTGAACTGTTCAACCTACAAAAGCTCAGTAGCGAGGAGTTATGGGGACATTATAGTTAAAAATTGTGGATTTTAAACTATTAGTCCTACAGATTTTAAAATTTGGCATGTTTCTTTTGTTGAATAGAGATTTTTTAAGAACAGTTTGGATATTGATTCCCAAGGGGAGATGGCAGGGGTTAAGGAAGCGTTGTAGATAAAAATTTTCTCTTTTTGAATTACTAGGCATAGACTTAAAATTTGGCAAGCATATTTATTTTGTTGTGTAGCGATCCACAAAAAGGGGTTTTACAAAAAATTCACTTCAGGGAGATTAAAGATAATTTTACTTCAATTTTAGATTTTCAAATCCTATCTTATTTAAATAAAGAGGTGAGTGCTATAAGAATTTTTTTTCAATACAATCGAACGCTTAATGCCAGGACCTAGATATCAATTTATATACACTGCTCAAAAGTAGGGGCATTTGGATTATGCTAATATTTCTTCAGATAACTAACATAAAGAAAACCATCCCAAATTTAAAGTGTAGCAGAAAATTTACGAAGAAAACTGTATTTGTGTGTGCAAATCCACGTTAATGACGTCAAAAAACATAAAAAGGATTAAAGTACAAAAAATTGTAATTTCAAGGGAGCTATTTTCTTTCTTATCTCATTGGTGAAATTTTACCGTTTAGCGGCTGTTTTGAAAAAAAGGTTATTTGAAAATGTCACGACAACGTGATCTACCGCAATCCATGGCTTGGCACATTATCGAGAGACTAAAATCCAAACACAAAGATGTAGCAGACGTTTTAGGAGTGGCAAGAAACGACAATGCAAGACTGGAAGGGATTTCAAGAAACGGCATATTCGACGTCGGTCAGGATAAGATCAGTCACGTGCTACCACAGCAAATAATGAGCGATATATCCTGTTAACATTTCATTGAAACAGAACAGTCAATGCAACTCAGATTCAAAGAGTTTCTTTGGGCAAGAGGTCGAAAAGTCTTAAGATAAACAATCCCAAATGGACTTCATGTTGGTGGTCTGTATACACGTAGACCACTGGTGTGTATTCCGTTGACAGCAGGACACTGTGTGGTCTGCTAAACATCAAACTTTAATCCAAAGTGATTGGAGTCCAGTGCTGCTTACTGACGAGTCTCGATTAAGTGTAGAATGTGACACCCGACGAGTTTTGGTATAGCGAGAAGGGGGCACCCTAAATAACCCTACATTCCTTCAGGAAAGATCACGTTACAGACTAGGTAGTTTGGTGGTTTCGCCTGGAATCAGCATAGGCGGACGTGCATATTATTTGTAATGGTAATTTGAAGGCTCAAAGGGGTAATCTAGTGGTCAAGGTATTCTAGTGGGCTTAAATCAGGTGATGTTTTCAGAATTTGGGTACAGTTATACAGACACCCCAGAGGCGTACGTTAAGAGTAGTATGATGCGGGGTCATTAACTCATTAAAAAATGAATTCATCTCCAATACTCAAAGTTTGGGCGGATAATTTTCAATCATTTTTTAAAATATTTAAATAAGGCTCATGATTCATAATACCATCGAAAAATACCTAATCTCGAAACCAATATACACCTCCCACTAGACACCTTCACCACCATGCTTCACTGTTCCAACTAAATTCTTGGGATAAAGTTCGAAGTTTTTTATTCTCCAAACTATAACATATACACCTGTCTGAACCAAAAATGTTGCATTTGCCGTCATCCTAACCAATGCTCTGTAAATGTTGAATTTCCTGAAACTTCAATACCGGTATATTATTTTTTATTAGTCGAAAATATTGAATTTTTTAGAAAATTTCAAGTGTACGGACATTTTCGAGAGACATTGTACATATTTTTATTTTTAACGAACTTTAAAAATAAGAAAAAAATATGTTTTACTATTTAGATTTAAATATGGTATATAGGTGGAAAGTGTTGATCTTCCCTGTTAGGTATAAGTTTGGAAAATCATGTACAGGGCTTTTCTTTCAAATTTTTGAAGTATCCGATCAATTCTAGGAGCCACCATAATCTCAAGCATTTTGTATGCAAAATGTTTTTTTTTTCTTTTCATTTTTTGTTACGCAGTTTTTGAACTAACTTTTGTGCTCGATATTGATACTGAGCATGGCAATCTTTGTTGTACTAAAATATCCTATATTAAATTTACGTAATTAAAGTTTTAAAATATAGTTCACCAGTTCAGAAATTTAACAAAAAAACTTTTCTATCAAATTTAAAAAAATCAAAAACAAAGAAATTTTGCTTGGGAGTAATAACATTTCTTTTTTTAGGAGTATTTAAACTGCTTTTTTTAAAATTGAAGGGAAAAAATCCCTTTAACAATGGAGGGAAAAACTAATTTTAAAATCTTACTCTAGACATTTCATAAAGATAATAATTTGACGAGAGTATTTTTATCATAAGTAATGAAATTAATACTTAATTGGGGTGAATTATTTAAAGTGATTTAAAACTTAAATCACACTTTTAAATAATATATTTACAATTTTTTAAAAAATAGAAAATTATAAGTCACTAACACTAGATTTTTTTTTTATCAAACGTGGTTACTACAGCGAATTCTTACACGTTATTTACTGGAAAATAATATGAGCATATTTTTTATTTATAAAATGTGCACAAAATAATTCAGTAACTCATTCGCAAACGATATCCACAGGCAAAGTAAAGCTATGTCGATGCAATAAAAGCGTCAACTTAAACGAAAATGTCGTAAGGCAGAGTAATGCTACATATATGGACACAATAAAACCGTCAGCATCCTAAATTAAAACGGTGTTCGAAGGCAGGATAAAGCTTTGTGGACACATTAAAACGTCAGATTTCTAAATGAACACGGTGTCTGCAGACAATGTAAAGCTTCGCATCAGTATCCTAAGTGAGGACGATTTCCAAGACAGAGTAAAGGTATGCGTCAGCATCCTATGTGATGACGGTCGTTAAAGACAAGGTAAAGCTATACGTCAGCATCCTAAGTGAGGACGGTCTTCAAAGACAGGGTAAGGCTACGTCAGCATCCTAAGTGAGAACGGTCTCTAAAGACAGGGTAAGTATATGAATACAATGAAAACGTTAGCTTCCCAAATAAAGACGGCTTCAAAGACAGGGTAAGAGAAAATGGATACAATAAAAACGTGAGCTTCCCAACCTAAGACGGTTTCCTAAGATAGGGTAAAGCTATGTTAATAGAATAAAATTGTCAGATGGTACCGTTTTTGCTCAGAAAGGCTTTAATGATATAATTTCTACGCAATTATATGGTATTAGTGAGTTTGAACTCACTTCTTTTTTAGTTATTTCTAATCAGTTTCAGATAAATAGACAGTTTTTGATTTTTCTCAGCAGTGGTATATTTTATGATTCCATCAACATATTTGTAACTATAAGTGGTTAAGCTGTTGAAGACTGTATATGCTGTTAACTTTCTTTATCTAATGAAATAGAAACGAAATATTTAAATCCGTATATTCAAATGTCATTTATGTCGCCATGTCTTCAGTCTTTTAGTTTCCATGGCGTACTGAAAATTAATATACCAAAATTTAGACTCTATTTTTGTGATACATATTTTTAATATTTCTAATAGAGCTTAAATTTGTTTTATACCAAAAAAATGTCACTTTAATTACTCTCCAGAACTACAACAATAACCTTTTTCAGCTAAAATTTTTTTTAAATTTTTAATTGCACCATAGTATAATTTTTTTAATACCTCGTAATACATATTTTCTTTTAGATACCACTTTTTTAATAACATTACTTAAGTATAAAAAAATATTTTACTCGCACATGTATCTATAAAATGATGCACAAAATATAGTAAATGAGACAGGATAATGAAACTGGATAATTTCTTTGAAAAGAAATTATGAAACAATTTTTAAAATTCTAATTTTTTCACAAGTAAAATTATTTTTTAAATATTGAGTATTATATTTAGAGAAAAAAATGTTTTTTTTTGTGTTCATTATATGCACAGGCATCTTTAATAGAAGTATAACAAATTTGGAAGCATGTAGAGCAATTTTGTGTACGTATAAGGTACTAACGTAACAGTACGTCGTTACCCACCAAATTGTTTCTAATTTTCGCCAAGATGGTAGATAATATTACTATATGTTTATATCAATTTTTATCGTTTGGTAAGATGTTTGTGCTGAAGTATTTAGTATTGATCCTTACTCTTTTAGTTTATTTTTATTGTGGTAAGCCTATTAAATTTCAGCAATTCGGTTTTTTAAAAAATATTTAGCTATTTTTATACTTGACACTATTTTGTTGCAGTATTTTATTTTTGTAATTTCCGTTTGATAATGAATATCTCAGAAATTATTAATAAGTATCAGTATAGAATACCTAGGCATTGTATAGAATGCCGGACGTTTTTAGGCAATGTATGAAATTTGAGATTTATTACATACTTTGCCTAGGCATTGTATAGACTGCCTAGACATTATAGAATGACCAAAGCTATTTAGGTAAAGTATGTAAAAAGGTCGTGATAAGGCTATTATATCAATGACGTACATTCCTAAAAATACAAATGTTATTCTGACAAAATAATGAGAGTGCCATTAAAAAAAATATTCAAAATACGTAAAGAAAAATGAAAGTTGTACCAAACAAAATTTATGCCTTTCTTATTATGGAAAACAAAATTTTCATATAAAAAATAAGAAATTAAAGTCAACTTACTTGTTGCAACATTGCATGCTTGAATGACATTTTGATTTAGATTTCATTACATTTTTCACGCAAAGACAATTCTTATATTGGTACTTTGTTTTACACATACATTTGACGAATTCCTGGCCGCTTCCATTTGACCGAGCAATTGCAAATGACAGGAGAAGAATTTCGTGGTCAGAACTATCTTTAATTCTAATCAAGTTCTTAAAGCACAAAGTAAATTGTAGTTTCACTTATACTTGTTTTTGTAATTCCTTCAGAGACTCCATGTCGATAGAAACCATCCTATTTTCCATTCATTACAAGGGCCAATTAATTGGCTTTCAGGGGGGGGGGGAGACACAAGCTTCCCAAAAATACTTTTTTAAAAAAGAATTTCTGTTTTTTTCTTCTGGCAAGGTTCTTAAAGGAGGATATACAGTTCAATACCATAACGTGCAACATTTCTGTATTTGGTTGAAAGTTCTT
Organism: Trichonephila clavata; assembly: GCA_019973975.1. NCBI lineage: Eukaryota > Metazoa > Arthropoda > Arachnida > Araneae > Nephilidae > Trichonephila > Trichonephila clavata. The sequence continues at coordinate 109,446 of BMAO01002256.1, read as the reverse complement.
TCAGAATTCTCTCTTGTCCTCAGAACCGTGACGTAATACTGTATAGCAGTGCTTCCCAACCCTTTTATCTTCCAGAACAGTCAACGTTTGATAAATTTACCTCTGTTCGCTGAGGGTGGGACGTTAATTATTTATATTTTAAATTGTTTTGATTTTAACTTTAATTGTATTTAAACACGTGCCTTCCGAATAAAACTTATTTGCACCAAAAAATGAATATAAAGTGATTTTACATGAAATATAAAATGATTTTCCTGGAAAGCCGCCCAAACACGAGAGAAATACACCCCAGTAAATAAAATGGAAATAATTTAAAGCTCCTTGAGTACCCTGATACCATTTGATAAACGGACTGGAAGTTGGGGACCATGCAGTATGGTACTGACGCCTTCTTTAACAGGTTACTTTTATTTTCCATAAACATCACATCATAGCTATTCAGCAATCAATAGTCCTTGGGTATCTTCTTAGTTGTCATTTTGTACATCAATTATTAACTTCTAGTAAGTAACTTTAGTTAAGAAAAAGCTTCTTTTTTTTTAAGCATTAACGCTAATTTTGGGCAGCTCGTCGTCGAATAGTTGTTTCATGTCTATAGAGGGTCGGCAACCTTTTAGCTGTGGCGTCTCAAACCAATCTACCAATATGATTCAATGTGCCACACTGTAGGGCATTTTTGAAACAATTAAAAAATTGACAAATTTGTTGAGTAGTGCCAAGTGCCACTGAGAATTGTACCACGTGCCACTTGTGGCACGTGTGCCATAGGTTGCCGACTCCTGCTCTAGGCCATGTGTGTGTGTGTAACTCCTTCTCCAACACCACAGATTGCTCCTCCCTTTCCATGCAGCACAGGAAAAAACCAATTTTTTTGTTGCACAAATTTATGTAAAATTGAGTATTTTGACACTCCCAAATAAACCACAAAGTACAACTGACAAATTCTGAACTTGAGGCACGCGTTAAAAGTTTCATGTTTTGCCACTCAATATTCGAAACGAATCGAAGATGCATTTCATACTTTGCCGGTTTCTCATTAGGCATTCTATAGAATGCCTAGGCAATGTGTGAAATAGGAATCATTTATACAAGGCCGGCTAGTTTTAGGTATTCTGTGCAATGAGTAGGCATTCTATAGAATGCCGGATTTCACACTTTGCCGGTAACACATATACCTCATTGATAACTTTATTTAGTTCTTCTGCTACACTTAATGGTTTTTGTATATAAATTAATTCAGTTATTGAATCAGAATGCTAATCAATTTCAAGTGTTACCTCATTTGAAACTGAAGATCCAGTTGCATAAGCTTTTAGTAATGCAATGGGATTTGAAGTGTCTTAAGCAGTCCGATATTAATAACGGCATTTAATTGAAGAAGGAACTGTGACAAAATCTATTCTTGTGATATTACTTATATTATTGTGTTAGAGTTGCAGTGAGCCACTTAGATCTTTTCAACGTTCTTCCATATTGTGCATATATTTATTTTACATATAGCGCTTATAATTGTGTAAAAAAATTCTACATACATATTTCATAAACAGAATATAAATTTTTAAAAACTTAAATTCTTCGAAAATTTTTCTGACAAAAATTTTTTAGTATAATTTAGACAAAAATTAAATCCCGGAATTAGTTATTTTAATCCCGGGATTTCAGGATAGGAAAAACACCGAGATCCAGGGGTTTCGAAATTCCGGGATCCAGGGGCTGAAAATCCTACTAGATATCTTCCAAAAATTCTAAATGCATCTGTCCAAATTAGCTGACACCGGAAATCCTGAGGATGAGAGAAATGTCCATTTTCTGACCCCACACACGATGGGGAGAAAGTTACAGATGAAAATAAGAGAAAACATAAGCAATTTCATGCTTTAACATACACACCCTCCTCAAACCCTTCAATGTTCAACACGTAAGAAAACTAACATTAACCGCAAGCAATACAAAAAAGTAAATAAGATACATAAAATGGAATACCAGATTCACAATACTTTCAAAAACCATTTCAAAATATAATTCACACAAAAATTAAATCCCGGGATTAGTTATTTTAATCCCGGGATTGGAAAAAACCACCGGGATCCCGGGCAGCAAACCCTAAGCCACACTTAAGAGACACTTCCAGGTATTTTTCTGAAAGAAGAGCTTGAATTAAAAAGTGGGAATGTACAGGCCAATTCATGAGGCTAGATTTCATGTTCATATTTCATTTCATAAATATTTCTGATTATATTTCAAAATTTGACTGATAAATGTAGAATATATTCGATTATTTTTTGAATTTATTTTCATGCAATAGTTTAATATTTGAATGGAAAGAAATTAAATTAAATGTGGAAAGGATACGAAGCAATATCAATTCACAGTAGTATATAAAAAGTGTTACGGTTTTCAAACGTTCTAAATAAGTTAATAAGAAATATATTCATGTTCTTAAATTAAGGATAATTCAGAATCACTCGGAAATCGAAATTCTATAGTTAAAATTTCATCTGTAAGTGGAAGAAAAATTAAGTAAAATTGTTCACAAGCGTTCTGTAATCTGCTCATTGTCGTAACTGAATAGTGGTGACACAGAGAACGAATGTGAAGGATTTTTTACGTGATAAAATAATAAACCACTTGGAATGTAAGCTTACTCAAATAGAAAAATTGAAGGATCATGGTAATGCCTAAAGTCTTATCTCTAGGCTTTGGTAATCATTCCAAAATGAATGAAATGTCAGCAGGCGTTACAGTACAAGTCGTAAGGCTAAATGAAGACCGGTATTTGGCAATAATTGTGAAAAGAAGCAGACTTCTATCTGCCAGGAGAAGAAGTCTCGACAACTATCTGCCACCATGGGTGCTACAGTTTCAAAACAAACTCTTTTTAAGGACGTTTTGGACCTGCCCACACCATAATGCTTCCGCCTCGGAATGCGTGATGTTCGGTGATGTTTTGGGGCAGATTGTGTGTTCCTTGTTTACGCCATATCCTTATACGCTAGTCATCTGGCTCCAGAGCAAATCTTGACTCATCAGTAAACATGACATTGCCCTAGTCAGACACAGTCTAATTGCCATGTTCCCGGCACCACTTTAATCGTGCCCCTCTTGATTGGACGGATAGAAGAACACAAACTCGAGGCTCCCGGGGATACAGTCCTTTCATATATTATCTTCGGCGTACAGTTGCTGCAGATACAGCCTTACTAATGGACGCTGTAACCATAGATGTCACACGTGTGGAGGTTGCTCTGCGATTCCGCTTGGATACAATAGCAATATGTCGATCTTCTGCGGGGGTTGTAACCCTTGGGAAACCGCCTACGGGTCTTCGGACAACTGTCTGTGTGGTTTGGAATTGCTCCCATAAACGTGAAATTACAGAATGATGAACGCCAAAGAAAAGAGCAACATCTGTGATCGACTGTCCTGCTTCAATGAGCGCCACAGCACGCCAGCGCTCAGAATCTTCCATTCGTTTTCTGAAAGTCATAGAAACACGTATGTCTTGAAAACAAATTGTACGAAAGTTTTAAACACCTTCTATCAGCACTTACAATCAAATTCTGTAACCCTTCATAAAGCTGGCTTCTTATAATACTGCCCTTTTTGCATAATTCTTGACATGAAAGCACGATTGGCTGTTACATAACATATTTGCATACTTCCAACTACCTCTGCAGCGAATTGCATCCTCTTCAATTCTGATTGGCTTCCGGAAATTAGCATTTTCCTCTCCCTGCTTAACTTTTGGAAGTGAGTGTACATAACACAATATCATATTTCTTCAGAATCGTTAATTAGACAAACTAATACCTTTTTTCAATCAATGATTAATATAATTATGAATGAAAATCCTCACTTCTAGAAATTACATCAAATTATCAAAAAATGAGAATCTTATTTCATACAGTCAGCGACTCTAAAGATGGCTCTATATATACTTATGTGCACTTTTCAAGTACTTTGAATGCCTATATATATCAGTGTACAAATAGAGTGATTCGATTTCATTTTAAAATAAAGCTCCAAGTTCAGGCGGGTGGAGGATTTAGCTCCTTTTTCATTAAACTATGAAGTTTTAAACTTTGATCACAATAAAAAAAAATTTAGGTTAATAATTTTTTTAAAAAAATTATAGATGGATAACTTACAATTGAAAATTTCTTATTAAAAATTATTTTGAATCTTTTTAAGAACAAAAAGTTGGAAAATAATAAATATGTTCAGGCATTTGAAAAATGATACAGTTTAAATTCACTACAGCAGTGTTACCTAATTATAACAATGTAATCCTAAATAATGAAAAAGCCTTGTCAGAGAAAATTACTTTGTGAAATGTAATGGCTATCCGAAAATGGCATAAATTGCAAGCAACATTTTTTTGCAATATTTATTTTTAGTATAAAAGTAAGGACTTCATAATACAGCACATTGTATAATTGAATCTTAATAAAAATTTTATTTTTCAAACTGAGATTTTTAAAAAAAATTCATATGCAAAGAAAATTCTAACAATTTCTAAAAAAAATATCGAATCATTGATCTAGAAAAAATTATAGCATTTATGATCCTTTAAAAAATAATGTTAATATAATAGATATACATTCTTTTATTTTTCAGCAGGTGATGATTTGAAAGATATATCTTCCATTCTTCTCAACTTTAAATATATCTATTTTACTTATTTTAAGCATCTTCAAAATAGTTGACTTTTGAAATAATACTTTTCCTAGTTTTGATTCGGACTTAAAAATTCGCTACATTCACATCAACGTTCTTCCAAAAGAATTCCATATCATTATCACTTTCACAACGTATTGTTTCTTTGATCATATCTGAAGCCTTTTCAGCTACCATCATGGTCGGTACATAGGTATTACCACCTGGAATAATTGGCATAATTGATGCATCCACCACTCTCAAATTTGGAATTCTTTTGACTCTGAAAAAAAAAGGGGGAATAAATTACACAGGCTTGAAATGTAAAAAATACGAGGGAAATATTGGCTTTATACATTTTTTGATGCTGATTTCAAACGAAATAATGAAAATTTTCTATCACGTCACGTTTTTCTTAAAAGACCAATTTACTTATATTTTTTTTAAGTACCTTTTTTTCGGGTTGGAATTTCTTCCCTCCGTAACTGACCTTCATTACAGAGTGGTGAAACATACAGAATGCCACATTGTGACTCGTCTCAATCCCGCTCTACCAATAGTTTTGCCACAAAGTCAAGGCGACGTGCAACCGAAATCGGCTCTTGCGCCAATAAACCCCCAAATCATTAACTCACTCACGCCACAAGTTCAGTGTTTCGATACCGAATATAAGCTCTTAGAAATTCCCCTCAACCCTTCTCTGAAGTTTAACTTAATGTTATGACTAGATATCTGTGCCTTTCGTAAAGATAGGTGAATTGTTGGGCTCTAGATTGAAAGAACTTATTGGAGAAAGAATCTTTTTTTAATAGAACATGAATTGAGAAAAAAGAATTTGCTAAGGACTTTGAGGAAAACAAGAAAGTGGTATATTGCTCAGATGTTCCTGAAGATAAAAATGAATGGAAGTTGCTAATAAATTAATCGTAAAGGAGCCTTAAAAAGCTGCCTTTCTTCATTACGGAACCCAGTATGCATTTGTACCAGTTAGACACTTGGTGCATTTAAAGGAACACTAAGAAAGTTTGACTCTTACCCTCAACAAAATAAAATATAGTAACCATAGTTGAACCATTTGTGGTGATTTTAAAGTTATCTCCATGTTCCTAGGTCATCAAGGTGAATATACAAATTTCCCATGTTTCACTTGTAAGTGGAGCAGCCGTCATACGATTCAACATTGGATTAAAACAGAATGGTTGAAAACATGAGATTTTAAGCCAGGCATCGAGAATGTGATTCGAAATAGCTTAATTGAGCCGAACAACTACCCGTTTTGATTATAAAATTAGGTGTAATGAAGCAGTTTGACAAGACTATTTCAAAAGGATGGTTATTGTTCAAATGCTTGTGCAAAAAGCTTCCAAGTTTTACCGAAGTAAAGTTGAGAAAGAATCTTTGTTGATTGAGATATTAAGAGCTTATGAAGGATAAAGAATTTAAGGCCACCATGACGACAAAGGAAAAAGAAACTTTCATTGGTTGGGTAGAAACACATTTTCTTCACTCATATGGGAACTTTCTTTCATTAAATTTAGGATAAGTCAGCGAAGAACAGAAAGAAAGGTTCCACCAAGACATCAAATATATGAAGCGCAAATGTCAAGCAAGACTACTGTGGGAGGTTCACACGAGATTGGCTTGAAATTGAGCATAAAAGAAGAACGTGAAAAAGAAGTTTCAAAGGAGAATGAGTATATTTGATTTGCATTAGAATTGTGCATTCGGCTAAGTTTAAAATTTGTTTCGAACTTTCATACATTCAAGTATAATATCTCTTCTTTTGGTCAATGATTTATTTTATATAAATTAACTTAATAAAATGAAATTAAAATTGTATGTTGGTGATTTTTTCAAGAAATTTTACCTTAATTGGATGTAAAAAGTTTAAACCCCAAAGGAACTTCTTGTTTTTCTCTCAACCAGAGGTAATTCATGTTATCAGGCAACAAATTTTCATCATCTAGAAACGATAGTCACATAAATTTGACTAGATAAAAATTACTGTTGCTAGAGTAAATACTAAGTTGTTCGAGAGAATTCCTTTTCTATAGAAAAAATAGAAAATTTAGCAAAAATATTGATTCAAGTTTACAAAAGTTCTTGATGCGATGGGGAAAAAAAGGATGGTCATTTTCGAAATCAGCACTCTAAATTACATTAAAATCACTAGAAAATTCTTTTGCATTTTTTAAAAACTTCAATTTTGCATGTCTGTGTTATTAGAATAGTTAAGATTTGATGTGGCAATTTATACCACAAGAGGGAGCTCTTGTTTTCTAACACCGGGTATAAGCTGAGTGGTCAAGTTATTCTGCGTTGTTGCCATGTTCCTTTACGTTGAAATATACAAATATATGTTGATTATACTGAAATATACAAATATTTTTCGTGAATTGAGTTGTCAATAAATCAAATCTCAATTATTTGATTTCTTGTAGAATACAAGATCAAAGGTTCAAATAGCATTTTCTTTTCAGTTATACATATCATTAAAACATTTAAAAGGGTTTTGAGAAGAATTTAGCAGTTTAAAATGATTAGTATAGTTTTTGCGGTGAAAACAATTTTGGTCACAGAACAAATCATTAAAAAGTAGAATCTAAAGCAAGACATTGTGTTTATAACGCTGTTGATATATTCATTGAGAAAATAAACAATCATCTTAGATCAGTTAAAGAATCAACAGATTTCAATAATCTTTGGGTTAAAATTTTTAAACTTTCATTTAAAACAAAAAGTTACTAATGATAATATTAATCAAAAGTTGAACTTAAGGCCCAAATAAATGTACGAATATCAGAAGAGTAACTTCTTATTTTAAATAGAGGAAAATATACGTATAAGAATAAATTTTGGAGAGAAATCTGATTTCTTAAGCAACTTAGTCGAGGAGAGAAAAGTATACAATTTTTTAGGAAGTTCATCTGTTGATCAAGATGACGAGAAAAAGAGAAACAGGGTGTTTTGAAAATTCCGTCTGCGGAAACGCGATTCAACACTAAAATATTTTTAAAAATCGAAAAAAAAATATCAAAAATTGGTATTTTGTGTAAAAAAAATAAATGTGAAATATAATTTAGTAAGAAAAAAGAATATTTCAGAAAATAGTGATCCTGCTGATTCCACATTTTTTTCCATCTTTTTCTCTGACTTTGAACACGGAGGAGAGGATGACCATTTTAAGAACGACCGAAATAACACTAATCTTACTTTTGCCTAAAAAGGCTTTGCGCGGTAGATGGCATTATTAAAAAAAAAAAGCCAATCCTTCCTTTTGGCATTTTTATTTAAGATCTTTATAAATAATTATAATTTATAAGTATAAATGATTAGAATGGGTTTCTTGGATTACTTCTCATCTTTTGGTATTTTCGATCTCCCATACATGCAAACATTTGATTTCTCTCTAATTTTAGCTGGGTCGATAAGAAAATTAATGTTTTTGAAGTTGAGTAAGATATAATTTTAAAAACAAAAGTTTATTGTATTGACCCTCTGTAGCATTATGTAGACCAGGGGTTAGCAAACCTTTTTAGCTGTGAAGTAACAAATCAAGCGACCAATATGATTCATTGTGCCACACAGTAGGATATTTTTGAAACAATTCGATTACCGCAAAAATGCGCACAGAGTTAAAGAATAGTCAATAATATATAGATTTATAGTTTTATTGCATATTAATTTTGTATAATTTAAAAGTATTTCTTAACATACAAATAAACAACATAAAATATAATTATTTCTTCAACTAAAATAAAAACATTAAAATTGTACATATATTATGTATTTTTAAAAATATTTATTAAAATAAGAAAAAACAACAACAAAAAGTATAACTATTTCCCTTCAGTATAGTTAAATAAAGAGACGAATAAAAATTTTAATGCGAACCTAGTATTTGCCCAGCTTTACTTTCATATCGTAAAATCAAGGGTATAATTTGTGACTTTCAGTTCGACACTATTTTGAGCATTCAGTTGTTAAACAATTTCTTTGCGGACTCGAAGTATTTTTCATATGAGTAAAGCTTTTTTACTCAGATAGGTAGAATCAAAAGCGCAAAGCAGAGTACATGCAATTTTCTCTCTTCAAATGAAAAAAAAATCTCTCCAGAAATGACATTCAATAATTTACAAAATAGCTCTGTAAATGTATCTTTTCATCAAATTTTTAATTTTATCAGATTTTTTGTAAGGTTGCAAATATCCATGATACTGAGGATGTTTGTCAAATAACCATTACAAATTTATCATTTTTCATCTACTTAAAAACTGACAAATTTGTAGAGTAGTACCGAACACCATTGAGAATTATACCGCTTGTCATAGGTTGCCGACCTCTGGTGTAGACTGTAGACAACATACCATTTGATCAACTGCCTAATTTATAGAATTGATTTGATAACATAATTATGCACTGTAACCTGTGCTGAAAATATGGTAACTCAGAATGATATATACCCTAAGCTATCAAATTGGTAACGGAGAAAACAACTAGACTGTGCTTCCAGTTGTAAATTGAAATTGGTTATTCGACTATCGGTATTTGCTAAAAATGCCGGCTAGATACGTTTTAAAAAATAATAAAATATTGATCAGAATATTGCTTCAAAATCTTTCATCTTTCAGAGCATATAGTACTGTACTGAAAATTTTGATCCCTTTGACTCAGTGTTACCTCAAGTCACCACTTCCTATTTTCCTATGTAGAAAAACCAAATTTAAAAACCCAGAAATAATAAGTGTATATTAATTTTTATCATTATCTCGAATCCAAAACGTCAAATAAATCCAAGTTTATGAATAGCAGAGGTTCAATGCATTTTTTTTTAAATATCTTCTGAATCTGGCATTAAATAAATTGATTTCCTTGTGTAAAATAAAATACGAAGTGGAATTTTAAAATACGAAACACACCGTCAAGACCGAGATAAGATCGTATGTCAAAATATTATTTTGCAAAGCATTATAATGACATTTCAATATTCAAAAAATGATTTTTTTGTTTTAATAATATTTAGACTAGAAAAATTCATAATAAATACGAAAATTTAAAAATTTCTCAGTGTTAGCACTATTTTAACTCACCGAAGTTTGGGATCCACGACTGTAGTAGGATCTCGGGGATTTCCCATTTTGGCCGTCCCCGTTTGATGATTCGACGTGAATATAATGGATCTCGCCATACAACGGAAATACTTGTCATCATCATTGACTACATCTTCACAGCCAGGATATACTGCGGTGAAGAGTTTCGAACCAATCTTCTTTAAGGGTTCACTTTGACCGAACTCTTTGCATTTCTTCAAACCTATGGAATAATTGCATAACCATTTACGCAATATCGAATTATGTAATACACTCAAGCAAGCTAGTCAATATGGATTAAATGGATTTTAAAATAACACAGATTTATTATTAATGACTTGTAGAACTATTCTATAAATATAGAATTTCTAAATGAGGAGTCTATAAAACATATTCCTTGATGTTTAATCAAGAGTTAAATATCAACTTCGATTTTGTTTACTCTGAAATTAGGGAACTGTGTGCAAAGGAAAAATTAAGCAGAAAATTAAAAGAAATATATACAGAAATATAATTTTTCCCAATTTCGCATTTTAAAAATAAAAAAATATATTTTATTGTATGCAACTATAAGCAATTATATTAGTTGAAAATACTTAAAAATTTTTCTAATAAGATGAAATAACAATTATTGTTACTATTACTACTATTTTGATCGAAAATTATTTTTAAAAAATTTCAAATAAAATCAAGTAACCGTTATATGTTTATTCTTTTCATCAGGCACTCAAATGACGTAAACCTTACTTTCACATTAAAAACTAGTATTTGGTGAAGAAAACTATAAAAATAAGTTAACATTCTTTTAAAAATTCATTTGAGGAAAAAGATATTTGCATAAAAAAGGCGTTATCTGACAGTACAAAAAATTATTATAATAAATTGTGTTATATGCATATATAAATCATCAAAATACACAATCTTTATAGAACTATTCGTTTTTCAAATATATTTTTTTCTAAAAACGCTTATAATTGAACTGCTGATAGTAGTAGTCTGCAACTTTAATAACTCTTTGGCTAATAAATGTATAATTTTACTATGACCAGAGAACCACTATATAGCATTGAATTATACTCCTATTTACTAGGCTGGATCGAAATTTTTTATTTTTTATTTTCAGAGTTTGAAAACCTACCTATTTGTTCTCTGGTATATAGATGAAGGGCATATAAAATAAAATTATTAATTTTTATGTTAAGTTCTGCCAAGAGGGAAAATAATTTTAAGTATTTGAACTTTTTTATCCCAAAAAAACCAAATTAATTCTTATAAAAAAAACGGGCATTTTAGTACATTTTAACATTTATTCCGATGGGAGGACACCTACTAAATAGTAGTTACGTTGAAAAACACATAAGGTATGTTTAACAGCTTTTTAGTATTGAATTTGAGGAAAAAACCTAATGTGACGAAATTAAAGTGCACCATAGCGCGGAAGACGTAAAAAAATCTTAGATAAGACTAGCTCGACAGAGCGGCGAGAGAGAGGAGAGAACTGGTGTTATGAAATGTTACTCAGTACTCGCTTATCAATTATCAATGCTTTTGGTTGTTTATTTTGAAGAAAATTTTTTACTGGAATTTTAAAATTATCTAACCAAAATTAAATTCTTTCCACTTTTTCGAAAGTTAAACCCCTTTGTGGTAATATTGTATTTCGGAAACTTACCTCCGCATCACTGTAAAAAACAAACTAGGACAGAGAGGGAAAACATTATTTACATATCAAAGGTACAACTCTCCTCTATTTTTCAACATAGTCTCTACTCTTGTCACTCTATTTTACCAATTTACCAATTCCTCCTGTATAAAAAGCGATCACCTGCGATTTAAGTAAATGTATCACAACGTTTTTAAGTTCCTCTTCGTCAGCGAAATGCTGTCCTCGCAAGCTTCTTCATGGCAGTGATTGGATGTGATCGGATGATATCAGCACTCACTACAGATAGCGTTCCACTTCATGAATCTTCATGGATGTTTGTTCTTCCGTCCTTGGAAAAGCACATCTATTGACGCACTACACCATAACGCATGATGTTCGGCCCGTATTCGGCACACAATTCTCTATGAACATCCGCTGCTGACATTTTTTTTTTTTTTGCCCAAAGAAATCTTATCACTCCTCGTGTCTCACATTTCGCGGGATTTTCTATGGCGGCACACATTTTGTCACGGTATAATAAGTAAAATCTTGGCCCTATGACACTCTCATTCGCCGACTGTAAGTTTATTGAATCAGAGATTGCTCGTGCATTCGTTTGAGGATGCTCCGAACCATGCTTCTAGCACCACGCCTTAGTTGGTTAGTTTCCGAATTACCCCCGTATAAATATCCAGCTGGAAGCATCCGAGGAATTTGGAATTGCTAAGAGTGTCATCTTCAGGCTTTAGCAACGATTCCCAAATGATGGTAATGTGAGTAGACGTTATATCACAAGTTGACCTCGAGTTACAACGTCGAATGAGGACCGCTATTTAGCAGTTACTGCCAAAAGATACAGACGGACCGCAGCATCAGACCTGTCTCTTTAGCTCTCTTCAGCCACTGTTTTAGCAGTTTCAAGGCAGACCGTAAACAGATTCATCTTTATGCTCGTAGACCTGTCAGATGTGTTCCACTTACTGCAACTCAATGTCACCTGTGGTAAGCCTGGAGTAGAGAGCATGTATTGGGGACATCGCCACAGCGGGCTTGTGTGTTGTTTTCCGACGAGTTAAGGTTTAGCTTGTAGTCTGATTCTCACCGGATTCTCATATGGAGAGTGCCATATATCTATTGTCACGAAGAGAACATCACTGAACGATACCGTTTCGGTGGTGCAGGATTTCTCGTCTGAGGGAATTATTCTGGGTTCCAGAACCAACCTACATGTTCAAACTGGAACCATGACAGGTCAAATTTATCGGCATGTCATTCTGGATCTACGTGTACGTTTGTGTCGGGGTGCCATGGGAGCAGATTTTGTGTTAATAAATGACATCACCCGTCCTCACAGTGCACGCATCGTAAACAAATGCCTTCATTAGGATGATATCACCCGAATGTACTGGCCAGCATTCTAACTGGAATCCAATAGAGCATGTGTGGAATATGCTTAACCAACGAGTTGAAGCCGGTCAAATATCTCTTACATGTCTATCGGAACTTCAGAGAGCATTGCTTGATGAGTGATGTAATATTCCTGAAGATCAGATTGATAGTTTGATACTCAGCATGCCTAGCCGTGGTAAGGAATGTATTACATTGTATGGGAGACATATTATGTATTTACCATCATACCAAGCATATAACATTGCTTTTTGTAAATATGAGTTTTTCAAAATTTGCTCCAGGGACCAAAAATCGCAATTTTTATTAATGATATCAAAGATATAGCATCTTTTGTGCTCATTATTTTTTGTTTAATAAAAAGGCTTTATTAAAAGAACTGACTAAATTCCTGGCTTTGTTAAATTATTCACATTTATTTTGCTTCCTACTCTTTCTTTGCCTGAACTTGCATTATCTTTAATTTATGAACAATGCAAACCTTACGAATCTAAATTTTGTTAAGGAGCTATAAATGATGTTGAACGTTATAAATTTAAGACCACATTCGGAGTTTGAGATACAGTTTCATTTATTTAAGAAGAGATTCTTTCGTTACTTACAACGGAATTTGAAAGAATTCAGTCTCAAACCTGTGTTTCTTATGCAATTAAAACCGTTTCTCTACTTATCGGCCTATTGGGGTCCATTACAGAGTTAGACTTTGATATTTATTAACGTCACACCATTAAGAAACACCAGAACTATTGCCAATGGACCTTGAAATTTTGAACCTTGGTCAAAAGAAGAGGATGGCACATGAACTGGCATCATCTTCTACTGACTACCACACCACAACAACGGGATACATTAAAAATCGACAGATTTAACGTGCATCGACCCCCTTTACACGGAATCTTTGGAATAGAAACAATCGAGGGTCAAAAAGGAAATAAATAAATATCAACCGATATTTTTGGGCTTACCTGCGACGATTACTTCCATGTCTTCGGGGTGAGAGAAGTATTTGGGGTCGATGATAGGGGGATCGTAAGGGTTTGAGGAACGCAAAGTGACTTCTCCCCTGCTCTTGGGGTGTAGGACTTCAGACATGCACCAATAGAATGGTTTTTCTTTATATGGTGCGTATATTGCTTCGTAGTACTGAAAATAAATAATATTTCTTCATATTTAATTGAATCATGATTTAAAAAAATGTTTTGGCTAAAAATCTATGTTAATATTTATTACATATTTTTCATAATCAGATGACTTTTTTACATGATTACTTTTTTCAATACATGAATGAAAAGTCACTGGTTTCATATTAAATTTATCGATGTATAGTATGAGAAGTTAATTAATTAACTTTTTTATTCAATTAACATCATAACTTAAATATAACATTCAAAACCACTGTCCAAAATTGGCTCCAAAAGTTTTTAGCAAATCTAACAGTTAAGCTGGCAGTTAATATACAGTTATCTAAAGTTAATTGCGTATGAATAAATAAAATAAGTACAGGCTTTGCAACTTTTCCCCATGTTTAAAAGAACAATGTTTATACTTTTAACTGTCAAAAAGGACGGGGCGAACCAGGTGATTATTTTTTAAAAGTCATTTTGACATACTTCTCATTCATAAATTAGCATACATATTATATCACTGGAAAAGTCATGAATTGAAGATTTTAGAAATATGAAAATCTCAAAATCGTTAACCTAAAGATTTTCAGCCTACTGATTGCTCTAAATTCTTTCTGCTATACTTGTGTTCATCAGTGATGAAAGTTAAGGTCCTTCTGCTCTAGAAATCAATGATCAGAGTTTTTTTTTTGAATAATCAGGTTTGTGTGTGTGTGTGTGTTTCATTTTTTATATAATTTTAGAGACAATAACCACAAAACATTATCGATGCAGTTTCATGCTCCCTGCTGTACATTTTGTTTCCCTTTTATTCTGAAAATTTTTCCTTATTTTATGAAACTGTCCATTATTATTTTTGAGAATATAGACAGGATTATAAAGATTTGTTTGCACCTTGATCGCTATTAATATAAAGAAATTTACGTATACGGCATAGAAAAATTTACCGCATTACATAGAGAAACAGTGCAAGACATAATAGGGCATCTTACGCAGTGGTATTGAAACATTAAGAATACCCGGGAAAGTAGAAACGAAAAGATTAAATATAACAAAATGGCCTGAGATTTTGCATACATGACGGTTTTTTGAAGTTTACCAGTTATTATGTGTAATTCAGCATTCTGATCCTCAAATTACCAAAATACACGATAATTAGATTAAAAAACTATAATTTAAATTGCCACGATTGCATCCTTACATTACATTACACAAAAGTCAGTATTATTCTCACCATCCGAATGAACAAAGATAAAAAAGTTTCAGATTAACATAAAATTACACAGATGAGTGCAGAACATCACTGTCAAGCGTTACATTGGAAGTATTCCCTTCAAAATCTACCCAAGTAAAAAATCTACCAAAAAATTTAGCCAAATAAACAAAAACAAAAAATCCCCGGCCATAAAGAAGAATTCCAATGAACAAAAAAGTTGAAGAAAAAAATTGGAATTATGTGCAGACGCGAAATTTGCTCCATTTCCAGTGTTTTAAAATGCTTCTGGTGCAATGTTGTCACTAATGAGCGTTTGTGTGTAGGTCATCGCACACACACACGCATACACAAGTGGCATGGGGAGGCTGAAGAAAAAAAAATCTTAAATTTCAAATAAGTTTTTTTTTGGTACCACATTAACAAAATTTTTTCATTTTATTCGACGTGTCTTTTATTAATTGACAATAACTGTTTTGAAAGTTATTAATTTAAAATTTTTGATTAATGAATCATTTTGTTTTAATAAATGCTTATATATTTTCATAAAGATTTTTTAAAAGAAATAATGTATATTTCCTTATAATTATTATTTTTATTTGATGTTTATTAGAGCTACGATTTAAAGAAAAAATATGTAAGAGAAGAAAACTTTAAATAACAATATTAAGTTATTAAATCTATATACACGTACGTCGCCACCCGGTGCAATGGCTAGTGACGCGTGCTGCTATACCGTAAGACTTGGATTCGATTCCCAGAGAAGGCAGAGATGTTTGTAAATGTTCTGAGCCTTTCCAGCAAGGGAGTACCCTAAATAATAGCCGTCGAACCACAGTGAAAGGAGAGAGATGAGAGGCCTTTGACAACCTCCAGGGGGCTCTTCCTCAAAATTGGGGTAAACTCGCGCAAAACGTACTGTTACCTGTATGGTGCTCAAAGCTACGGCTAACAACAGGCGTGCATCTAACCCTTTGCCGCAATAAATTTCGTGGGCCTTGATCTGACAACGTCAGACAGGTGGCATAAGAAACAACAACATATACACGTACGGATTTCTTTTTGGATTTTTCCTTATTAGGCTAACGAGTCGCCAACACAGCAAGGTTGTTAACATAAAACTACAATAGTTCATTCTTTGTTATTCGCTTCTATAGCCAAATTTATTTCTTGATTTGGTAGGCTTCAAATTTACTTTTCGTTTCTTTGTATCTTCTACTCATTTTTCAATTCCTACCATTAGCTCCCTCTCCCTCTCTAACTGGTGTGGTGTGTAGTAGTTAGGAGAGGGGGTATCAGCTCAGGTGTCGTCCGCGTCACTTGACCATGGTTCAAAATTACGCTGACCGTCCCCAAAAGCCCTCGTGTAGCTGAAAAGTAGGACGTTGGTATTCA
Source organism: Trichonephila clavata (assembly GCA_019973975.1). Taxonomy (NCBI): domain Eukaryota; kingdom Metazoa; phylum Arthropoda; class Arachnida; order Araneae; family Nephilidae; genus Trichonephila; species Trichonephila clavata. Next base: position 92,916 of record BMAO01002256.1, on the reverse strand, counting down.
CTCACTCTCTCTCTATATATATTTATCTTGTTCAAATTTTCAATTATTAATAAAATACTTTCTATTCATCCAATCAAGTTCAAACAAATTTTTTAAAACTTCTAGTGGATGACACTTGATGTCAATACAGTTTTTTTCCAAATATTAATTCACTAATTACCGATTAATTAATTAAATTAAATTAATTACTGGTTTTTGATGCCGACTTACTCATTTTTCAATTCCTACCATTAGCTCACTCTCTCTCTCTCTATATATATTTATCTTGTTCAAATTTTCAATAATTAATCAAATACTTTCTATTCATCCAATCAAATTCAAATAAATTTTTTTTAAACTTTTAGTGGATGACACTTGGTGTTAATACAGTTTTTTCCAAGTATTAATTCATTAATTACCGGCTAATTAATTAAATTAAATTAAATACTGGTTTTCGACGGCAATTTAGATTTGTCTCCATTGTTGTAACAATGTAACTGTTAAAACTATGACAAAAGTTGGCGTCGAAAACCTGTTTTTCAGCCAAACTAGCCAAACAGGGTGTGCATTGTTAGAACAATGCAGACCGATTATGTTTTTTTTCAATTCCTATTACTAGTTAACTCTCTTCCTATAAATATGTATATATACATATATATATTGCTCAAATTTTCAATTGTTATATATAATAAAATACTTTCTATTCATCCATTCAAAGTGGGGATTGACTTAAAATTTTTTTTTATATTACTTGTTTTACATATTTATTTCAAATTTTTGTTGAAAATTTTTGATCTTATTATTATTATTATTTTTTATATCTTAAGATTATTTCAACATTTCCCTTTTATATATAAGTGCATATAACCTCTGGTTTGATTCTCAGTTGGTCTTTGACCGGGCCAATTTGTCCTTCCCAGAAATACAATTGGTAGTCAGGATACTCATTTATTCCTTTTGTATCATTTTGATCGAGTAAAGCTGACACCACTATTCCTTGAAGAGATGTGAGTACACCTAAATAAAAAGGAATTATTTAACATTAATAGAGTCACTAGTTTTCTTGGTCTGTCTTTTTGATTTAAAGTAACAAATTGGTTTTTAATACATTTTGCTTTGTACTTTGTTGCTTATTAAAAATTCTTATGGGATTTTTTTTATCTCCACATTTAAAAATATATATTTAGCATGGCACATTGCACACTTTTTTCATGTTCACGTTTAATTAGAATCCATTACAAAGAGTTTAAAATTAATCAATAATTCTTGTTTTCTGAACAGATCCGAATGGATTTTATATTTTATGTTATAAAATTCTTGGTTCGAGCTTACCCAGAAAAATCCAAGAGTTGGAATTTTTGCTGATAGATGGGGCTGTATTATGATAATAACAAGAAAAAATTGTAAAATTTGAAAACAAATAGCCGAAATTATTTATTATATTCATATGTGCTCAATGTCAATGCGTTGTCGGCTGACAATATGTTGAAAGCTTATCACCCTATTATCAACAACAGTGTTCAACATTTCAGAATAAATGAGTTAAGCATAAGAGAGAGAGAGAGAATATACTGGCTTTCACTGTGCTTCTTGATCTGGATAGCAAGGTTTTCCAGTCCATTTAAGGTTGTGACGGATCTATACGCGGTTCCACTAATATCTCCTTATCTCTTTAAACAAAATATTTAATTCAACCGACTTTCATCGAGAAAGTGAACGTGATTTATGTAATTGAGGTATATTATATAAATTCGGTTTTCGCGAGTTGGTGGTAAGAAAGAAAGGAAGGAAGTGAATTGTTGACACGTGGTTGTTGACACGTTGAAGTGGATACGTTAGAGGTGTGCAAATAGGAGTTTAACAGAAGTTTGAGAATTAGTAGCTCGTTGAAGATTGAAAAGCATTGGAATTAATTAAAGATTACAGAGCGTGGAGCCATCGTCATTTGATCAAGCCGAAGAGAGTGCCTGAAAGTTTCCAGTATAGCATCCGATGCATTAAAGGTTCAGGTATTGTACACAGGATTAAGTAGAAGCTAGTTATTAGTGTGCGGCGTAGTTGTAATTGAGCCTATTTAAGCTATCTTAGATTCAGTTGAGGGTCTGTAGTAGTATCTCCGTGTCATAGAATCTCACCTCTGCACTCTACTATAAATCATATGCCTTAATTAGAATTGTATTGTGTCTGTTTAATAATTGTTAATAAGAATTAATAAATCAAATTAGATTGGAAATAATGTCTGTGGATTATTCAGTTCCTCCTTCATATCTAGCCAGGTTTACAGGTAGACAAGATGGTTCAGATGTAAGTGGTAACCGAACGTTACCACAAGGATACACATAATGAAATACTCATTAGAGAAATTTCTTTGATTTATAGTTTTGAACGATTTTTAGTATTAACACCATATTGCAATCCCGGTGCTAAGGATAAGCTTTTAATTATTTAATTAATGGTACAATATTGGCTTACAGAGTGGAAATAAAATTTAATCTCGATGGAATAGAAGGATTTAGATATTATTGGCATAATATCTTGCATAAACCATCCAAGTTCTCGAAGCGACAATAAGGTGGGAGATCCATAATCATTTGGACTGGTTTTGTTGCTGATGGAACGAAACCAGTTGCTAAAATTTAAAGCAAAAACTAATTCAGAAATCTATCAAAACATCGTGGCACAAAATTTATCGCCTTAGGTGCCTCTGATTGCATCTGGATATTACTTTCCAGCAGGACACAATGCACAGATATACAATTAATGACCATAAAGGAACTGTAAGCTGAATATAAGGGAATTTGAGGAAACGGTACAACTTACAGCACCGAAAGTGAGCTTTTAGTGGCCAGTTGGGAAAAGATATTAAACTTTGTCAAAAAATTTTCAGTTCTGTAATCTCAAAAATGATTTATTAATTGATAGAAATGGGAAGTCTTTAGGCTACTAGCAAATTTGTAAATAAAATCTCATTTGAATTTAAGCTTTCTGCGTGTATAAAAAATGAAAAAAGGTTTTGGAATAAGAAATTATTTCAATATTTTGGTATCATTTTAATTCATATAGATAAAACAGTTATTTTTTGCTCTGTGTTTAAATTCACATAAATTTCAAGCTTGTAGTTTCGAAGTTTTTCACTTGGTTTTATAATTTTTTCTCGAATTGTTTTCAACATTTCTTCATTACATGACGGCTTCGGGATTTTTCTTTATTTACATAAAAAATTAAGTTATCAGTTCTTTGATGTTTTATTTCGTCTACATTGAATTTAAATTCTTTAAATTTTTTTTTACAGTAAAAAACGTTGAACAATATTTTTTATTCTTACGTTACGTTCTTCTTTCCGATATTTTATATTTTTGTAAATAACCAATTTGCTAACAACATTGCACACTCTTATTGTGGTCTCAAGGGGTTATTCAACAGTTAATTGTTAAGGCTCTGTAGCAGAACAAATTAGTGACTCAGAGAAATTCTTATTTTATTTCTCACACCATGTAATACGGTGACACTCAAAGAGCGTGGTGCTTACACCACGCCACAAGTCATTCTCTCTCTGCTAAATCACCCTCATTTCCTGAGTTCCTTTTTGTTTAACGGCACCTGTAAACATCAACAGTTGTTACGGCTTTAAAAGACGTAATAATAAATTTCATGTAACAAAAACAAAAGATTAATATTAAGTGGTTAAAAAATGACTTAATAATGTGACCAAGAAAAGAAGTTATTAGATAATGTCAACTGTAAAACATTAAATATATATAGAATTTTTTACCTGTTTTATAAGATATATATTGCATTACATTAGATTTGTCAACTTGCTTTTTGGCGAAAGGCATGATCTCCTCATTTAACTCAAAAGCAAGAAATACGTTCCAATGCTCCTGCAAGTTTTTACCGACTGGAAGATCTGCTTTAACACGTATCTAAATTTAAAAAAAAGAATAATAGTTTTTTCTCGTGTGCTGAGTTGCAAGAAATTTAGCTAAGTAAATAATTACAACATAGTCCTCAAAAAATGATTTTTATAATTCAGAATTACACTCCTGACCATTGAAATTGCAACACCAGGAAGGAATTATTTGACAGATGTCAAAATCACAGGAAAGTTAGAAGAAGGGTCGGGATATGCAAATGTGTGTTTAGACGCCATCTGAAGCCCCGCATAAAAGAATAGTTGAGAAGCGGATATCTCCTTCGGGAAGCGCGTTATAAGGGCGAAGTTTGCATTGAAAATTATGTTATGCCTCGAAAAAGAGGCTTACCAGCCAATATAAGAATTCGACGGAGGCCTGATTGTTGCCTGAGTGCGGGTTATCGTTCCATGATATCGTCCTTCACACTGGTCAAAATTCAACCGCTCTTAAGCAAATAGTGAATCTATGGATTGCTGAGGTTTATACAAACCTTCATGCATGATTTTCACACCCTTTAATGAGCAATACCCGAGAGGACAAACATTTTGTGAAGTTGGTTCTTCTAAACTATCACATCACGGTTTACTAGTCATTAAACGGCCATTTTTTCAGCATGTTAAGTATTCGCTGGTGCAGCGTGAAAACGTTTGCAGCTGTTTGGACTGTTAGCATGGGGACCATTACTTTGGCTTCCCTTGACAATTTAGCATAAAAAGAGCTGGTGACTCTAGTGCACCGAACAACAAAACCAGATACAGGAGGGGTACAGTGTCGTTTATTTAGACGAGTTCCGGTTCTGCGTGCAGTGTTCTGAGGGTTGCATACATGCCTGATGGCTCCCAGGAGCCCGTTCATCGCATGCTTGCATTCGATATCAGCATAAAGGCTTTGCACCTAGTATGATGGTTTCACAACCCTTGGTTAAATGACACCAGTATGTCTAGTTCAGCTTGATGATTATTTGAAGGCAGACAGGTTTTTTTCTGACATCTTACGTCCAATGGTTGGGCCCTACCGTCGGAGCTTGCCAAACACCCTCCAATTACAAGGTAATGTAAAACTACATGTTGCGCGTCGTGTTCTCACCCTAGATACACAGGGTTGATTAATGCTCTGGCCTGCATAGTTTCCAGTTCTGTCACCCTTTGTAAACATATGGTCATGGGTTGCTGATAGACTGACCTGCCACCTCTCTTCGGTTAATACGGTTGAGGCAAAGGATTGAGAGAATTGGATGTGTTGCTCGTTTCCGTTACACAAACGCAGTGCGACTCCGTGGCTAACCGGTAAAAGGCAATTTTAACTGCCAGGGATGGTAACTGTATCTACTAATGTTTCATCCTTGTAAGCCCCCATACTGCTTGCAAATTTATTCATTTTGGCTTCAAGCCCAACACTGTTTACGTACTCTAAATTTCTTTTTTTTCGTATTTGCTTTTCTTCATAACATTCAATTTTATAGTCCAGCAGTGTACACTGGTGTCTAAAAGTTAAGCATAATTGATAATTATGTGAATAAAGAAGGAACTGTAAATCAGAATGGCGGGAAACGTGGTTATAAAATAAGGAAGCAAATCAAAAGAATGATAATAATTAATTTTATTATCCAAAGTAGCAGTTTGAAAGAAAACTGAGCATAGCAAGGATTCACACCTTAAAGAAAAAATGAAAGAAAACATTAAATAAAATACTGATGCTGCTGTTTAATAAGGCGTGTGGTCACCTCTGACAGCTAGGCACGCTGCACAGCGATTTACCATACTTGCTATGAGAGTATGAATGAGTTGTGGGCTCAAACGGTTCCAAGCTTCTTGGAGAGCTCTCTTCAGTTCTGTAACGGAGCTTGGTGGGAGCGAAAGGGCTGCAATTGTCTCCCGAGCATATCCCATACATGCTCGATAGGATTTAAATCAGGGGAGTTCGCAGGCCATGACATGCGCTGGATGTTTTCCATTTCAAGGAAGTCATCAATCAGCACCTCTCGGTGACATGGCGCATTATCATCCATGAATATGAAGTCAGGACTGACAGCACCTCAAAACAAGCGAACATAAGGCTCAAGAACTTCGTCTCTGTATCTTTGAGCAGTCACAGACCCCGTGTCAAAGAAATGGAGGTCTGTGCGGCCGTCCATCATGATGCCTGCCCATACCATTACTCCCCTTGAGGGAAAATGATGTCTTTCCGTTATGTATCTTGGTTCAAAACGTGTTCCACGTTCTCTCCATATCGTTACCCGCCGAGAATCACTACTCAGACTAAACCGGGACTCGTCACTGAACATCACACATTGGCCCACTCTCTCACACTCCAATGTTGATGCGTCAAACTCCTGTTCAAACGAGCGCGTTTATGCGCAGACGTGAGGGGAATGCAAACTGCTGGTCTTCTGGCATACAGGCCAGCATGATTGAGTCTCCTGTAAATAGTTTGTTTCGAAATTCGTATTCCTGTGGCAACTGTGAGCGCCGAACCCAGTGCTCTGGCAGTACTGCATCTCTGACGTCGCGCACTTATTACCAGATATCGGTCTTGGCGAGGGGTTGTAACTTTTGGTCGACCTGTTACTGGTTGTCGGGTAACATCTCCCGTTCTTTGAAACCTCTGCTACAGTCTTGAGATCACAGACTGGTCCACATTCAGAATTCTAGACACTTCGGTTTGTGATCGTGAGGATTCCAGCATTCCAACGATTCTTCCTTTCGTAAACATGCCCAATTGGCGTCTTTGTGCCATCATTCACCTTGTTTGATGGTTAACCACGTTCCTTCGCACAGCAGTTTAAGAGTAGTCGGTACCCCTATCCCGCTAATGTTAAATTGAGCATTTTTATGTACCTTTTTTTCAGAAACTATTAAGTGTACAGACTTCAAAAAATTTTCTGCATATTAATTAGACATTTTTTTATTTAAAATGATCGGAAGCTTTTTCAAATATATTGTTTAGTTTTTTCAAAAACATTCATCGCAACAGTATCACTATGAATATTTTGAAAAATGTCATTTTTTTTCACGATAACTGACTTTTACAAAAATATTATGGGAATATTAATAAAAACTCCGTTCAATATATACAGTTAGATATCAGTAAAATTCAGTGAAGATTTCAAGTGCTTCCGTTGAATAGGTTCTGAGAAAAAGTTACACGCATTTTTAAGAACACCGTTTTGAGATAATTGTAGTTTAATTATAAAATGTCACTTCATCAAAAAAATTATGAATTACAATCTGTATTTGCACATTTTTTTTTAAATATTAGCTTATTTTCAATAACTTTTAAGACTTTTTAGTTATTTCTTTTACTTAGATTTCTCAGATAATGCATATGTCGCATTTTTCACTTTTAATCTATCGAGATATTTTATAGCATTTGCATCATTTTTCTCAAATTATTCATTAATTTTTGAAGTATTTTCTGTTCTGATATATTATTGTCAACCAAGTTGATTATAAATCATCATAAATACCATGTGAAAATGTGTCAATACATGAAAATATGGCTTTGGTAATACATCATTATACGACATTTCGAAAAGTTTCATTAGTGTTTTATAAATTCACATGTAAACACAATTTCTTAAAGTATCAGAATTAAAAGGATTCTTAAAATATTACATAAATGGTATCCAAAACAACAACAAGAAAACTGATTTTATGTTTTTAAACATGAAATTTGTGTATTTTTTGAATGTAACAAGTTTTGTGCAACGAAAAAGGCGTTGCATTTTGGGATATATTTATGTACCTTTTACTAAGAAACTATTGAACACAAAGCTTAAAAATTTGTGTGTGCATTAAATAAACATTTATCTTTATACATAAGTGAAATTTTTTTTAAAAAAATTGATCAGCATGTTTAAAAATGTAATTTTTGTAGAGTAGAAATAATGAATTTTATAAAAATTTTCCTTTTCTATGTTACATCTGCTTTTTAGCTAAATGTCTGAGGAATATCTCAAAAATTTCACTTCAGTATATACAATATATATGCAATATAAAATAAATATTTCCAGTTCATGCATACAATTAATTTATAGAGAAAGAAGACACAAATTAAAAAATATAATCTTTATAAGACAGTAATACATGATTATATGGCATTTCGAAAAGTTTCATTAGTGTTTTGTATATTCACATGTAAAGACAATTTCTTTAAATATAAGAATTAAAAAGTTTCCATAAATATTACATAAATAGTATCCAAAACAACAAGAAAACTATTTTTATGTTTTTAAACATGAAATTTATGATTTTTTTTGTATATAACAAGCTTTATGCAACGCATTTTGAGATATATTTATGTACCTTTTACTATTGAACACTAAAACTTGAAAATTTGTGTGTGCATTAAATAAACATTTATTTTTATACAGAAGTGAAATCTTTTTTAAAACAATTGTTCAACCTGATTAAAAATATAATTTTTGCAGAGTACATTAATGAATTTAATAAAAATTTTCCTTTTCTGTGTTACAACATATGCTTTTTAGCTAAATGTCTGAGGAATATTTCAAAAATTTCACTTCAGTATACACAAGAATATATATGAAATATAAAATAAAAATTTCCAGTTCATGAATACAGAAAAAAAGTAAGAACACACAATAATTTATAGAAAAAAGAACGCACAATTTAAAAAAATATAATTTATAGAAAACAGAGAGTAGCTTTTGTATAAAATTTTACCTCATCAAAAAGATCCTGCACTGTAACCGGTTTTTACCTTATTTTTCTTAATATTATCTTCTTTTTTTTTCTTTTATCTTTTCAAATTTTCTTTGATCATCCAGAAAAAGCATGCTTGCTTTCATTAATTTTCCCCTATCGAGAATTTTCATGGCACTAACCGAATATTCTCCAGGCTCTACTTCCATTTACTGAAGCTTTTTTTATATAATTTGGATACATTACCATCATTAAAGGAACAAACATCATTATAAACACCAAGTGAAAGTGTTTCAATGTGCACAAATGTTGTTTTGGGAACCCGTGATATAAAATGACATTATGAAAACTTTCATTCGGGTTTTGTATTTTTCGATGCAAACATTATTTCAACAAATCAGGATGGGAAAGATATCTAAATATAGAACGTATTGCTACTACAACAGCAACCGGAAGACTTTTTATGTTTGTAAGGCTTACCCGATTCTTCAGCCTGTTTATATCCACACCATGAATTTTCACCGACAGGACAAAAACAATGTTTTTATGTGCCCATTTTTTACATTTACAATATTTCGAAAGAATATTGACATCTATCACCTTACCTGTATCAATGCTGGTCACAGTAACTGCACCATTTGATGATGTGTAACCGTGCTTCTGCCCGCTACCCCAATATTATTATTACCTTCATTTTCACAAATAGCTTCCCTCGCAGCATTTTGAATGGAGTCCTCGTAAACAAGTTTTACAGCATTTGAGATTCGCTTACCGTAAGGAGAAAACCTTGTAAGTGGTTGCCGAAGATTCATTATGCCGCAAAATATTCTACCAGGTTCTGCACCTCTTCCAATGAAACACGTAGCATATACAAACCTGGTATTTATTGTGGCAATTTGTGTTCCTTCATGAACATTTAAAAAAGAGAATTCTACATCATATGGACAAGCACAACATTTCAGGACAAATTTCCAGCCCAAACTTACCTTTTAAAACTTGCATGTCTAAACCTCTTTTACACATTTTACAATGAACTTCATTCTTGAAAGCAAATGCAAGAATATTTTAATTCATGATGGTATTTTTAATACTTACTTTAATAAGAAGAAAAACTCTAATCAAACTTTATTTTGCACATGTCTCCTTTGAGTCATGTGGATGTTCAGCTTGAGGATTCACATAAATATGTTTAAAGAAATGTTAGTATGATTGAGAGTAATCCTACCTTCTTAAAACGAACCTTTATGTTTTTTTTAAATATTTTTTTCGCTCTGTACATATTAAGAAACAAAAAAATCAAAATTTCATAACTTGTGAATTTTAGAAATTTTATATATTTAATTTAAAAACCCAAACACGATAAAAACGTGTAGGCGCTCCAAAATAGGTAAACAACACTAACAGTTACGCTTGCAGTCAATCTACAATTAATTTCGTATGAATAAATAAAATAGAGAGTGGCTTTGGAAAAGCTTCCCAGATTTAAAAGGTCATTGTTTACATTTCTATCTGTCAAAGGGGCGTGGCTCATCAGCTGAATATTTTTAAAAAATCATTTTAACATACTTTAAATTAGTAAAATGGCAAGTATGTTACATCATTGGAAAGGTCCTGATTTGGGGATTTTAGAAATATCAAAAACTCAAAATCGATTTCCCGAAGGTGTTTACCCTACTGACTGCTCTTAACGCAACTTGTCTGAACTGTATATGCTGCCTGAATCGGTTTCTCCGCGTTCCGACGTGCGCCGGTGTTTCGCGCAGGACGTAGCCAACTGAAAATTTTTGCATAAACCCAATGTTTCTTCTTCACCCAATTAATACCCGCAAGAAATTTGGATTAATTTTACGAATATTTACTCCATGTGTTTCGCATGTTACGATTTATACTTAACTTTTGGACACCAGTGTAGTTTTACAGGACAAAACTGAAAACTATTTATTTAATTTTATAAAGTTTTCTAACTGGCGTTTCTTAAAAATTTATACTAAGAAATAACCACATAAAAAGTTCATTTTAAGATAGCTAGATTTATTATTTTTGTTGAAGAAGTCTCCTTACTGATATTTTGTTTTCTATATATAATAATGTTACATAATCTTTATATAGATATTATTATATAACGTTTTAATCTGAAATTATTCTTGTTAATACAATTATAACATTTATTCACGTTCAACTCAACAAAAATAATTTGCATATAATTACACAAACTGGTCAGAATTGTATATATAACTCAATAATTTATAGTTAAAACTTCCTTTTGAGTTAAGTATTTTATAATTCAAAAAAAAAAAGTCTGTTCACGTTATCATTATCTAAAACGTTTTCCTTAATAAGGTATATACAATTGTCGTCGAACAAATTGATAAAAATTCTTCAGCTGAAGACTAATAAAATAATTTTAATAAGCAAACTGCTACTACAATAATAATAATAATAATTTAATCACTAAAAATATTCCTTCAAAAGTAGTGCTTTGCAAGTTTGATGTAGCCCTGGAATCATTGAAACAATATATTACCATCTATTTATTTATGTTCACAGGACATAATACAGTGGGTATATTTTTTTGATGTGTCACCATTTCATCTATTTGGTTATAAAATGCATCATTTATTATGTATTTTTCCTCTCAGTTTTCACAAATCATTTAACTATGTTAATTAATGCTTGTAATAAGTAAAAAAAACTTTATGCAATAAAAATTATGAAGGGGTTGGTTTTGATAAAAAGCGCTCATAGGAAAAGAATGTAAGTAAATGGAGTTAGGTTAGCTTGATTGCAAGTTTAACCAACATACCAATATTTTAAGATAAGAGTCAATTAAATGAGATCAAATTTATATGGTCTCGACATATATGTAGGTCGTTCTGAAAGTAACATTTGTCTCAAAATACATAGCAACGCTTCGCTACAAAACAGCCACCAATTCAGAAAACTCACTGTTCAATGACTTGTGCCCAGGAATTTCTGATTCATATCCGAAAAATAGTTACTGCGCATTACATAAACAAAATATTGCGTTAGCTGTAAATTTACTCCATCGTTAAAGATCTTAAAACAGCATGATTTTTGTGAAAAAAGCATACTTTTAATGAAACTTATCATGAAATATTCGTGATGTATAAATGGTATGCAATGTCACGCCCAACCATAATTAAATAGTTCCAGCAATCCATTTAAGGCCATACAATTGATCAATTCAGTAAGGCAAGACCAGCAACGTCGTCCACAATACACCCCATGCCATTCCGATGTTAGATTCCCATGTGTTCCGTAAGCCCAAAAAATACTGGGGAGGACCTCATTTCGTCACCGACGACCAGGCTGAAACAACAATTATATGCTTGTTCAATGACCAAGCTCCAGAATTTTATCGTTAGGCATTGAAAGGATCACTCTGCTGCATGACAAACGTTTAAAGTGAGTTGATGATTATGTAGAGAAAAAGCTTTGTACAAGCATCTTGCATTATATTATATTTCTTGTCCGAATAAAATCTTACCGACCTATAGGACACAAATGTAACCAACTTTTTGAGCGTCTCTAGTACGCCATATGTATGAAGAGAAAAATTTAAACCACTTGCATTGTGCTTTTCTAGTTCTTGACGAGGACCGATTCCAGAGAGCATGAGCAACTGGGCTGTGTTGACGGTGCCTGCTGAAAGAATAACTTCCTTGTTAGCTCTCACTTCTAGTGTTTGTCCTTCAAAATCAAACCCCACTCCTATGGCTTGAAAATTGTCGATGATAATCTTAATGAGAAAGAAAATTGATTAAAATTTTTAGATCAAGGATTTAGCAAGGATATTTTTTTAAGTTGACAGGATTGCGGAAATAAAAAGATTGGGGATACTGGCATATATACGGTTATAGATACTAACCTTCTTCACAAAGGCCTCCGAAACAATATCCAGGTTTTTTTTGTGTTCGTTGGGAACCAAGTACGCCTTCGGTGCACTAATACGCTGTCCCGCTCGCATTGTAGCTTGTAAATCATAAAAGCCTGCGTTAAAAATTAGTCATAAAAGAAATAGAATACTAAAGTCAGCAAAAATAACGAAAATTTACATGGATTGAAAAATATTATACCATCATGGCTTAAAATGTGTTGAAGTTTGAAATTCAGAAGAGAAAATGTATTCTTTTTTTAAATAATAACAGCAATTTTTTAATATTTACAAATTAACTTAGCGTAGCTCTTGAAAGTACTACACATTGTTATATTTTATTTGAATCAATTATTTATATTTAATGAAAAAAAATTAGAGAACACAACGCAAAGCATTTCTTCTTACTCTATTTATTCATAAAAAATAAAGGAAATCTATGAATGAAAAATTCTAGCTTTTGTTCAAATTAATTTGAATGAAAAAAAAAACTATAATTTATACGGAAATTGTCTTGGGTAATGATTTTAAAAATCGAAAAAGTAGGACAAATGAGGAACTACTTTTTGTGACATGTGAATCCTCAACATTTTTCTAAAATAGAAGAGAAAATCGACACACACATTAAGAGAGAAATCTTATATTATTTCTTACTAATGATATAAGTTGATAAGTATATTTTTTGGTATATTTAATATGCTTTTATAGCACATCCTATAGCTACTACTAAGCAAACAGTTCGTAGGAGATAAATATAACTTTATTTAAGAAATTATTCCAAAATTTTTCGTTGCAGAACATTTTTAAAAGTATAAAATTAATTTGTTGATAATTTTATCTAAAAATATCATACACAAAGTGGAAGCAACAAAAAATAATTTATGAAATATCAGTAATGTATATACACTCTCTCGGATAATTAGTTTCGAATGCATTTAACATTCTTACTTTAATATTAGCCAAAAAGAGCATAAAACCGAATTTCTTCTTTGTTCTATCCATATGCGAGAATAGAGCAAATGGGCATATATAATCGTAAAGTGTTTTTTTTTTTACAAAATAATTTAAAAAACCTACTAAAATTTTAAAGCGCTATATTTATGTATTAACTAATTTAAACTCTAAGTCTTGACTACTAATTATTTACAACATTTTGAAATTGATAACAGTAAAACCATTCCATCTCTACGGCATTCTTCATAATAATTTACATAATCCTAACATTCTTTTGAAAAAAAAATACTAATACTCTAAATCAGCATTTATCTGATATTTCTATCGTTATACACTTTGCTGTAAACTAACATCAAGCTTTGATGATCATTTTGAATTGTGGAAAATACCTGTGGCATCAGGACCATTTATATCTCCAATGTGGTACCCTTTTTCCTCTGCAGCCTCCAGAACTGCAGCTTTTAGTTCCGAATCATACGGAGGCTTCGAAATTGTCACTGGACCCCCATTACCATGGTAACCTGAAATGTTTACAGAAATTACATTTAAAATCTCTAAAACATTCCCTTGTTTTCTTCCGATAAATAATTTTCTTATAGGATTTAGGATTTTTTTTATCAATCATTAATAACACTTAAATAAAACTAAAGTCTGAATTTTAATCGAATTAGCAGAAATTAAATGTTTGACAAAAGCACTTTGTTTTGGGGATCAGATTAGAAATGCTAATTATTCTATTTAAGCTTCAGAGAAATTTTAGAAAAGATAAGTAATTCGCATATTACAGCATGTGTTGCGATTATATATATATTATAAGCATAAATTATTACAGGAAAATGAAATAAGTACATGTATTTCTTAGTTTTTGTAAAATCTTTAATTTCTTATACGTAAACAGTTTGATTTCTTTAAAACTCATTCAAGCAAAAATATGTCAAGATTATTATTATTATTTTACAATTGAAATAATTTGACTCTAAGTTACTCGAGCTAGAACAGTGTTTGATAAGTATCACACATGTTAAAAATACAAAATTTAATTTATGTCGATAAGACGTCAGTACCATGTAAGGAAATAAAACAATACACTTCTTTTATATTAAAAATAATAACCTGTATCTTCTTTAGATCTCTCTACCCATCATTATGTGGCCTCGGTAGCCTCGTGGTCAAGGTAACGGAATCGTATCTAGCAAGTCATGAGTTCCTTAGCCTACAATTAATATCAAGTACTACTAAAGAACGGCCGTGCAAAGAGGGCCAATGCACGTTAAATATGCAGAGAGCTCAAACATCCTCCTGTTGGTGTGATGGGGAAGTTAGGAGAGGAGGTTCCAGCTCAGGTGTCGTCCTCGTCACTTGACCATGGCGCAAAATTACGAGGTCCGTCGCCAAAAGCTCTCGCGTAGCTGAATAGTGCGAAGTTAATATTCACTCACTCACGGTTCTCTTCATTGCTTCAATAGTTATAAAATGATGATGTCACATGATGAATGAATGTTTATTAACGTCTTACTGTAAATAAACGCGCATCTTGGCAACGGACCTCATAATTTTGAGCCTCTGTCATGTGATGAAAACGACACTTAAGGTGGCACCTCTTCTTCAAACTACCATGCTATGACAATGGGAGGCCTTTGAGCTTCGGCAGATTTATCGTGCATCGGCCCTTCTACAAGGTGGGTCTTCACTGACATTAGGACTTGATCTCATTACACACCGGTTATAAGTTTGTGTCGATAGTCTCAGGACTACTGGTAATCTATATATATATATAAATGGATTTTTCTATATATGACCTCGCTTCACACTCCAACACCGTTCAACCGATAACTATGAAAATTGACATGTATATGTATTTTTTGTGGAGAAGGATTTTGTGCTATTCACTTTGTTTCAGCTCCCAACCAGGTGGCGTTACAGATTATTAACTTCTGAACCGTTCAATCAAACACCATGTTGCAAACATGGTCGCAAGAAATGATGTCAACTTGGCTCTATCGCCAACATTTCGCTATGTTTCAATTGAATCACCATTACAATGTAAGGAACGGTGTTGCTTGCAAATATCACAATTTTAACATAAAATTAATACAACAGAAGTAATATTAACGTATTACACATCCAGATAAAAATTATTTACACAATTTTAAGTGTTCATTACACAAAATTTGTAACAATGTGTTAATTGTGATGAGCAGAGATCAGCTTAGGAAGGTGTTTTGAAAAATCGACCCACAAGAGAGTTACGGGACGATATAAATAAAAAAAAATCCTTTTTTTCAGTTATTAAATCTACAGACATAAAATTTAACAAATATGGTTTTTTTTCCAGCTGAAATAAGCCAAAAGCCTTTTTTTGTTTAATTTGCAATTCGCGTAAAATTAACCCATTAAGAAAATCTTTATCCTTCAAAATGTATCTGTCAAACTGTACTGCTTAATTTTTCGATTCACCCGTGTGAAGAACGGGTATACCAGCCAATTTCTTATAAATGAACTTATTTTCCAAGTTTAAGCTAAATACTAACTTCTGTATGTGTTTTCTATTCTTTCTTTAATTCCCTTTTGCATTTTAATTAGAACTTTGGTTTCTGAAATACTCTTTTACCATTTTTCTTTTTCTTATAGAATATTCTATGAAATGGAATATTCTATTTATGGAATGGAGTAAGAAATAACTCAAGTATTAGTTGAGCTGAGAATATTCAAAGAGGGGAAATGTAAGGAGAAATTATATCGCAAAACAATATAAAAATTTTTATTTTTAAAAAAAATTTGAACTGAGAGGTAAAAAGCATTATCTGAAAATAAAGTTCCAGAAAAGTAATTATAGGATTAAATGCAAATTTTTTAATTTTTATGACCTTTTGACGTGATTATATTATCAAATAAAAGTATGTAATTAAAATAAAGGGAGTGTGAAGTGCGAGGGGAGTCGGAAAATAAGTTTACCCTGCCGACTGTGGTCAGAGTTGAGTATGGAAGTCAAAACATAGAACGAGACATTAAAGATAAGACATAATTTTATTTTTCCACATAAGTACCAAGTACATTGAGACATTTGTCATACCGCTTGATAAGCTTCAAAAAGCCCTGCTGGAAAAAACGCAGGGCTTTGCCTATGGATGAAGCGTTTAGCGACTATGGGCTAACGACGAAACTGCAGATAAACAAGCAGGACACCGATACACCACTGTGTAGATGTCGACCGCGATCAAGCAGATAGATTCGGAAAAAGTGGTCTGGGGTTTTCAGATTTATCATTCTTTTGTTGAATGACAATTGAGACCACACTCGACGACGGCAATCCAAAACCATAGTGTAACTATTGGTTGAGAGCACCTGCACCATCCACCGTACAGTCCTGATCTCACACCATGCGACTTTCATCAGTTTCCGGTATTGGACTCTTCGGAAAAAGCTTTGCAAGCAACGCTGAAGTCAAAGAAGCCGTAAAACGCTTCTTCCCTATGCAGAACCTTGAATTTTTTTGGAGGACTTTTTGAAGCTTATCAAGCGGTATGGCAAATATCTCAATGTACTTGGTACTTATGTGGAGAAATAAAGTTATGTTAGATCTTCAATGTCTCATTCTATGTTTTGACTTTTATACCCAACTCTGACCACAGTCGACGGGGGAAACTTATTTTCTGACTCACCCTCGTACAAATCGAGCGGAGGATTTCTAAGAAAAGAAATGTAAGAATAAATCATAACTGTCAAGGAAGTTTGAAACTGTTTTTAAAGAAAAGAAGATGAAAAATTAAAAACAAAAATTAAAGTTAAAGGCAATATTTTTAGGAGGAGAAAAATAAATAAAATATCGAGATCAAAATTTTAAGAAAATAATTATAGAAGTGTTTAATAAAACGATAATTTTTAATTTTGGGTACCGTTTTTAAAGTATTCTGCATTGGTATTGTCTTCTAGTTTCTTAAAATAGGGCAGTACTTCGTCGTAATTCCAACCGGTAGCCCCTTGAGCTGCCCAGTCATCGTAATTCTTTTTATTTCCTCTAAGATTTAGCATATCATTTATGACACTACAGCCTCCTATAGTCTTACCACTCGGCCATGCTGCAGACTGAAATTATAATCAAATGCAAAAATAGGGTTAATAAAGAATATTAAATTTCCTTAAAATGATGATTCATTAATTATTTAAAACTGTTTACATATACCACATATTTATGTAGCTCAGAAAAAAAACACTGCATACATGAATTGTGGAGTATAATAATTTTAATATAATGCAGACTTTTCCCCAAGAAAAACAAGAACAGCTCTATCTAATACTGGGCTCATAGTACAATATGACGCGGAGGCATTAACGTTCTTGCCCCGTTGACGTGTTGCAAACTTTCAACATTACACACCAGCTTACATTTCACGGACATTAAATATAATATATAAGAGTACTTGTTAGACATTATAAATCACATTTTACGCTTCTATAAGCAAATATAACACAACTGAACAGTTTTTAAGTTGGCATAATTAACCCGTCATTCCCGCGCAGGGTATCATACCCACCGCCTAACTTTTTTCAAGACTCCACATCTAAACTTTTTTTTTTGAAAATGAGTCGTTTCTCATGTAGATGACTTTAATGTTATATCCTTTGAGGGTCCTTAGCTTCTAGACGAATTCTAAATGTATGTTTTTGGATACCGCCTCTTCGGGTATGTCATACCCAGCGTGTGAATCACCGTTAGTTCTAAATGCATAACCAGGCTTTAAAATCTTTCTAATACAATGGGCATTATAGTTATATTGAAGAAATGTGATATTTAAGTAATTTGTAAATACAGTATTTAATAGACATAGTACAACAGTATTTTCGGATGAAGAAAGTCTCTTTGCGGGGATGATGAGGAAAAATCGAATGATGAAGAGTATAACATCAAGTATGATTCCCCACTGAAAGGTATCCAGGCAATTTAATTGATGGAGCAACTAATCATCCTTGATAAAATGACCACATCCTATTCAATTTCTAGATAATGTAGTCATTAGCCTATTACAATATTTTCTGTCTTATTCAACGTTGCGACAATAAATGCCCAAACTATTTTGTTAAGTATTCAGAAACCACCTACTAAATATCGAACTAGACGCTGATTTCTGAAATGTTTTGGATTTAGATTTACAGAAGAATGTAAAGAATGTAGAACCATCCAGCAATGCTTCTACGAAATCAAGAAAAAAAATTAAGATCCAGTGAAAACATCGCCCTCACTCACGACGAAGCCTAAAAGAAAGAATAAACATTGTACTGAATGCCCTTCTAAAAGGAATAGAAAAACTAAATTTACACTTGAAAAGTGTAGTGAACGTATTGTACTTCCTACTCCCCCCCCCTTTTTCACCCTTGTATGCAAATTTTACTGTAAAAACAGAATGTAAACACCCTTGGGTATGAGATACCCTGCGTGTGAAATTCCGTTCGTTCTTTTCGCGTGAGGAATGCCAGGTTAAAGACATATTCACGTCAAAAACTGAGAATATGATAAATACATCAGTGATCCTCATTTCCCATTTAATGAAAAATGTTTATCTTCATTGAGTTTTATGTATGCGTCACTTTTAATTTCCCAACGTACATATTCGAGTCTTAAATTAAACAGTATAACACAAGTATGCTGCTGTTAATTAGTGATATTGCGTCGAGTCTGACGACTTTTGTTTGCTCTTGTTATAAGTTGGACAACTTTAGTTGCTCTTGTTATGAGTAGATGGGGCTACGACAGAACAGAAGGTTGCGTTTTTTTCTTAATTCAGCTAAGGGCACCAAAGTAGAGATGCATATCCGCAGGACAGAGCCCGCAAGGCTCGGTTCTTAGCTGCGTTACATAACCACCAGACAAAAGTGATCACCCCTGTCCGGAGGCTGTTACTGGCTATGAAGATATTCTAATATAATGCAATAAATGCATTATATTATAGAGTATATTTTATTACATTCTTTTATCATTTTTACTATTATATATTTAAATAATATATCCAGTATAAAAATTAATACAACGCGTTAATATACTCGCAGCAGAGTAATATATATTCTGTAAATATAGAAGAATCTAGCAAGAGTTATAAATGCTTGCGTCATATTGCATCACCCCTGAAACTTTTATTTTTTCTACGTTTCTACAAAGTACATGACGGAATCGATTGTGCAATAACAAGAAATAGTGAAAAAGCAACACATTTTCTCTCATCCCATTCATATTTTTCGAAGCTATAATACACAAATGATTCAGTTGTCACAGAGTGATATCAGTTGTAGTTGTTCCTCGTATCTGCGCTAATACTGTAGATAATGTTTGTTATATTTGCCTAATTGACATTTATTGGACAGGGAAAAAAATTATAAGGGCAATGAATAAGAAAACTCATAAATTGCACATCGGTTGTGAAATAAATGACCATTATAAAGCTGGCACCCACACGTATGTTGTCTCACTTGTGCATCAACACTTTCCAAGTGGCTGCATGACAAAAGAAAGGCAATGTGCCATTTTCTGCACTCATGACTTTGTGTAGTGATTCCCATAGTGGTCTATATCAACCTCCTGGGGCTTAGCACAACCTAAAAGGGGTCCACGTCAGCAGAAAAATAATTTGACTGTCCGTGAGGTGCAAATGGGGGTCTACGATAGTGGCTTTCTTTAAACCAGAGATAGTGATTTTGATTTTAAACGAAAATTTAATCACAAGTGGAAACCAAATTTACCTATTTAACAGATTTATTTACTTAGCTTAATAAAGTTAACTTGCACGACACCATAAAATTTCAGAAAACAAGGATTACAGTTTCAGTGCTTTTTTTTTGTTGCCAGAATTAACTATAAGAACATAATTTTGGACGTCTCTTGTTTTCTTAGTTTCTCAATTTGTCACAGACAATCTGCCAGGAAAATGATGTTTTAAACAGCGTTTAAAATTTAAAAGCTCTTCATCCAGATTTTGAAATTAGGTTTGAGAATGCTTTGAACACACACACACACACACACACACAACACACACACACACACACACACCACACACACACACACACACACACACACCACACACACACACACACAAGCATGGTAATACCAAAGTAGGCAATGAATTCATTTGGTTACATTGAAAAAATATCAGGTAACAAGAAGAATAGGCCCTAACGAAGATCTTAAAGTAGTTTAAAAACAGATGTTAGTAATTTTTGTTTTCAAAAAGAGAGAGAGAGTATATCTGCTGTTCATCTCAAAATACGGAACATCTTGAGAAAATTTTTAATTGCTTTTCCTGGTGAAAGGAGTTTCAGCAGGGTTGCCAATTTCTGAAAGAATAAAAAGACAAGACGCTACTAACCAAAAAGATTTAGGGTTAAGCCTGACAAGATTGATACCAAATTTTGAAAATTTGTTATTAAAGCATCAGAATCATCCCTCCCCATTTATTTATTAATTAAATTTTAATTTATTTAATAAACATGTGTTTTTCTTAATTTTTATAAACATCTGTTGAGACAAATATTATTCAACTTGATGCCAAATAGTGGCCACTTAAGCCAAGTGAGTTAATAAAAAAAACCAGAAATGTAATAAAATTATAGAACTATAATTTGTAAAATAATTAATTTTTAAAATGAATTTCATAATTTTGTATTTATGCATTTGTAATATTAGGAATTTGTATTTTATATAAACTTACTGTATTTATATTTATACTTTTAAATCTAGAAGCAATTTCTTTGGAACATTCTTCAGTTTACCAGATTGGCAACAGTCCGTATTTTGGAATCAGATTAGTTGCAACGTTTTGACGTGAGTGCAGTTAAGCCTAATGGAATAAAAAATTATTCTTCGAATTCTTTGCAGCAAATTTCTATACTTTAACATTATAGATCCAAACGTTCTATAACACGTCATACTTCCCTACAGTTAGAAACTAACATGTTATAAAGTAAATGGTTCTATACCAGCTGTCAAAAGATTTTAGCAAAATTCAATATTATGAATGCAGGGATCAGCCCCAAACCAAAAAACATGGCATGGGGCCAATGAGACAAAAAAGTTCGAGAAACTCTTATTTAGAGGGAGCATTCCAATCACGTTAATGACTGTTTCTTTTAATCTTTTTACTGTTTTACGGCATAAATTATTAGTATACAAAATTTTCATGTTTTAAACCAAATTTTCGTTGAAATATTGTATATAATTACATGTATAAGGTCATTTATAATTTAAAATTTTAAAAAAGGAATTTTTAATATGCAATCTTACTCTGTTAACTAAACCTGCTCCTGTGTGTTCTTGAGGAGCTGTACTATAATTCCAATCAATATCAGACTGGATAAAACTTCTTGCTGTTGTAGGAATATCAGTTACTTTAGGAGGCGATTTCCCGGCTTCTAGTAAGAGAACAGTAACACAATCTTTTTCAGCTAATCGAGCTGCTAAAACAGATCCTGCAGTACCAGCACCAACTGAAAGAAATAAATTCAGAAAAAATATTAGAAGGTTGAAATCTTGACTATCTTTACTTAAGTTGAGCATTATTAAAATTCTTCTTGAATTGACCTCCAGTCATTTGAATGTAAATCAAACTTTCTTAGCAAATAATTCCCATTTGAAAAGTTATTAAAACTATTTTTTAATTATTGAAAGTTTTTAAATATTGAAAAGTAAACACAGTTTACACTATTTGTTCCTAGAGATTATTTATTTGTTTTCTGATGTCCCTGAGCAGGTGAAAAAGCAAAAATAGACCTTCCGTTTTTCTCAGTTGATAAAATATACAGTTGTATATGGATGGTAGCAGAAACGATAGTGATAGTACTAGATGATAAACATCTAGAAAAAACCCAGACTTTTGAGTTGTTTTCCGCGGAGTATTAATATCCATAAAGGACTGCCTTGACTCGGTATTGTCACTTAATTATGGAAATTAAATTTGAATTTTTCCGGTAGTAAAATTTCTATCCAGTAATTGGCTAATTAGCACAGTGTGAAAGACAATATTGGAATGCCAAGTATTGGAATATATATTGATGGTGGCCAAGAGCTATGCAGCTTGCACTAAGTGTTATTTTGGGCTTGTTTCCACATATCATGTACCATAAGACATGGGACGTCTCAAGACAGGATACTTCAGAATATCCATTGTTGATTTTACTATTTTTTAGGGTGTGTGAAGTCAGATACGTGATTTAGCCCTGCTATTCTCCGGGTATGTGCCACAACAACATTATTTTATATTGACTCAGTTAGATATTGACAATTATGAATTTCAACAAATCTATATGATAGCTAAGCAGTTGTAAATACTTGCATTTCCGGAAACTTCCATATAATGGTATCTTTCCTTGGAACATGACATTACCTTTTGACTTGGTTTTTAATTGTATGAAAGCTTAGTATAACGGAAAGAAGCCAAATAGTACAATTAGAAAATAAGCCAAAGTATGCCAATTTGGGATCAAAAGTGCATGGAGTGTGTTGAAACTAATCATATTTCTAAAAAATAATTTTTCAAATGTTTGTAACTATCATTTCTATTCTAAATTTTTTTTTGTTTTTTACTCTTCACACAATGTGGCGAATAAAAAATCATTAATTAAAAATAACGTTTGGATTGATATCCATGTTTATCTTCGTTGTCATCCCCCTTTTATTTTAAATATACCTTTATAAAACATGATTATCAATGTTTAAGTGTAAATAAAAATATCTGCTTGCTTTGACATAACTATTGTTTTATTAAAGCCATCTTCAAAATCAATGCTAAAACAAGAAATGGAATCTGTATTATTACTTAAGTAATTAAATCATGTATATATCAATAACAATGATTGAAATCTATGTTATAAATTTTTTTTATTAACGCAGATACAAGTACGACAGTTATTGTGTGTGTGTGTGTGTGTGTGGCTGAACCCTCTTGGACTAGGCACATAACTCCTTAACTGCTACATTGCTGTCCAATCGAAATACGATTCTTTTCTTTGTGCTGCTATCATTAAAATTATTCCGAAGCCTTTGAAAACCAGTAAAAGGACCTTGACAGGGGGTTTGTTAAGGATTTAATTATTTTAGAAGAACATTTGCTTATTTGTGGCTCATCTTCCTCTCCCCCTGCTCCACTACACCGCATTCACGTTCAAGTGAAAAACAATGACACTAGGAAGCGAATCACATAAGATTTATTCAGCAGTTAAGGGGTTAGTTTGTTGATAATACACTGCTGGTCACACAAAATGCAACACCCTGAAGGGAGCAAGCAAACCATGAGAAATTTACATCATGTGTTGGCGGTGATGAAATATGCAAGTCATTAGCAGTATATAGCAAACACACACCACGGCCAACCATAGCGCCAACCACAAACGCTATATGAAGGGAGACCAGATTGGCAATTTGAAGCACGAAAATTGTTTTTTTGTGCATTTTTTTGTACACAAGCGGCTTACTTATGCCTCATTATAGACATCAAGCGTCTTTTGACTAAGTTTCTGAATTCGATCGAGGAAGAATAGTAGCCTATAAGGATTGCAGATTACCTTTCAGAGTAGTCGATCAATGTGCTGGATGAAACCAAGCAACTGTGATGTGAATCTGCCATCACTGGAAATGAATCTATCAGTTGGAAACGACAGATAGACGTGCCCAATCGCACCAACTTCGTTGCACCGCTACCTGGTGGATTGTGCGCTAGTCAGTGATAGATCGCGCAGCCTCATCACGAACCATATCGCAACAGGTTCTCTGTGATCCATCATTCGTTGTCCGCTCGCACTTTTCGACGCTGTTTGCAGTAGAGTGGAATGTCATCAAGGCGTCCACTACTTTGCTTATTATTGACTGGAAACCACAGGCAATTGCTCCACCAATGGTTGGATGAACGGAGGACATGGACAACAGAATGGAACGACATTGTATTTACTGATGAATCCTACTTCTGCCTACAACATCACGATGGTTGGATTTGAGTTTGGATACACTGTGGGTAGAGGCTGTTGAACTGTTCCGTTATGCATCGCCACACTCGTCCTGCACCCAATATCATGGCTTAGGATTGCATTGTATTTCACTTCCGTACTCCTCTAGTACGCATTGCTGGTACACTGAACTGCCAGTACTACTTCTCTGAGGTGTTGGAACCCGTTGTTTTCCCTTACATTCCACGCTTGCCATCAACCATATTCGAACAGGACAGGATAATGCGTGACCACATATGGCCCGCAATGTTCAAGAGTCCTGTTTTATGCATCAGATTGAATTGCTTCTTTGGCCTGTTTGTTCTCACGATCTACCGCCAATCGAAAACGTGTTATCCGTGCTTACACAACAACTGCCCCTGAATACACCCCCGCTGCTACACCAGATCAACTTTGGCAATATGTGGAAGCCGCATGGACAACTGTACATCAAGGGTACACCCTATACCAAGGCTTGTGGTAGCGGTTATAGCCAACAATGGCGGCTACACTAACAACTGATTTTGTCATCACTCGAACGTCACAACTGGCTGTAATTTTAATCGTTTGATCTTTGTAAAATGTTTTCTTTGTTTTGCAGATAACAATAATTTCGCTAAGTTGTTTATTATATTTTATATTTTGGGGATTCATTACAAAATACCATGTACATAACACTACAATTCTTAAAATATCCCAATCAAAATGAACTCATCACGTTCCAGGCGTATACATCATTATATAACAAGAGTACTAAACTAAACTATTCTAAACTCAGTGGCGCAACAGCCCATGAAGGTCAAGGCCTTCTATGCCCAACTCAGTTTTCGTGACCACCTTGGGTGCTGAGTTGCATGAGCAGATATTCCTATTTGGTGGTGAGTTTGATGTGAAATCCCTCAATGTTTAGTTCCCACAAGCAAGCTTGGTACTCATTTATCAACCCATTGAAAGGATGAAGGGCTGAGTTGACCTTGCCCAACCCGGAATTTGAGCCCCGAACTTGTGGCTCGGAAGCACAATTCTCAAGCATTCTGAATAAGGGTACAACTTACCGACAATGTAATCGTAAGAACCTTTGATATCCGTCGTCGTTTCAGGGGTATGTTTCTGTCCTATCATGGAAAGCAAAATCAATGAGAGGAACTGGGAAGTGGCATAAAGAGTTGGATACGATGCCTCAAGCGTTAAATTGTATGGAAGCGTAGGATTCCACATGGTGATCTAAAAAGGAATTTTATACATACATAAAACAAAAGATGCTCAAAATGTTTGTAGAGCCAAAACATTATGAACACATGCATAATAAAGTGTTGAACCTCCTGTGACCTGCAAAACAGCTGCAACTTTCCTTGGTTTTTGGTCGATAGCTATAGTTCGAGGAATAATGACATGGTGTTTCCTTTCTGAGCTGTCTTTCTATAAAAAGCACTTGGATTAAAATCTGAAGACTTTAGTGGTTGAAACAGTAATTGTGGAATCTCTCATTATGCTTCTCGAACCACTCCAACATAATTCTAGGCTTGGGACATAAGACAATGTCTTGCTATCATATTTTTTTTCCAGTCGGCTAAACATACATTTTGTAAGGGCGCAGCTGATCCATAGTTATGTTTAAATAGTCCACATATTTTATTTTATTTTGTAACAAAACTAGAGGTCCCAATACCATCCATGAGAATGTCCCCCACCCCAATGCATAATCCCACCAACACTAACCTATGCATGAAGGGGGAGAGCAGCTAGAAGCAAGTGCATCCTGACACGACCATCAACGTGAGGAATGAGAAATCGTTATTCATTTGACCAGGTAACTCTCTTTCAATTGTTCATGGTCTAGTCTGGATGTTTCCACGCTCATTGTAGGCGTAGTTTTTCAGTGACGGTTAATCAACAGAGATGTACTAAAGAGACGTCCACTGTGTAGTTTCACTTCCAATACACAGGTGTTTCGAAGCACTGTGTGTTCCAAAACACCTGCATTTGGATCTGTATTAAATTTGGCAGTCAGCTGAGTCATTGCTTGGTACGAATTTGATTTAACACGCAAGACAGTCTCCAGCGTCCTTTGTTTTTAAAGACGTGTGGACGTCAACAACTTGACTTTTACTTCTGGTTTTACTATCATTTATCTAATTTGCTTGATTACTAACAATCATGAATCGTAAGCAACCTACCACGCTTACAGTTTCGGAGATACTAATTCAAGATCTTTGGGTCATTACAATCTGCCTCTTATCAAATTCGATTAGATCAACAACCTTTCCCATCACTAGCTAAAGTAAATGCAAGAATGATTCCATATATTCTTCAACAGCAGTTAAACATCATTTTCACTTAATAACTTACCCCCCCCCCTCCACGTCATTCAGACATGAAATAGATATGTACACACACACACACACACACACACACACACACACACACACACACACACACACAATAAAATATATATATATATATATATAGCGCTCAAAAAATTAGAAGGGCAGTCAAAAAGGGGAAGAAACCGTTGCGCAATAGCCATGAATGGGCATAATTCAAACAGATGATAACGAATCTTATTATCATTTGGAAGTTGACAACCCAACTTAATAAGAAACGCTCGTTGCACAGCAACAGCAGATTCTGCCTTTGCAAACTGGAGAACACAAAACACTTTCTGTTCATTAGTCCCCATTATTCTACTAGCGCGCAGATCGGCAAAAAATTGGGGGGGGGGGCTAGCATACGTTTCGCGCGTACTCGCGCACTTACCAGCAAACAAAACTGTTTCAGTTGCTCTTTCAATCGATGTATATAAGTCATACTAATATGCAATATTTAATAAATACTACAAAGCATTAAAACTACGATATTATTTTAGAAACACCCGATACATATACCAAAACACTGAAGCATAATTCATAAAATTCTTAAGACTTACCGAAACAACGAGAAAGAAGTCTCGAATTATTATCAAAATCAGTCGTTCTTTCTTGGCATACCCCAAAACTTTAACACCATTTGAATGGTTTTAGCCGTCTTTTTCAGTTTGATTCAAAGATCAACTTAATTCAGTCAACGCTACTCATTCCAGCCCTAACGGATTAAACAATGCGTTACATAACATCCTAATATTACAGTATTAGGTACATCTACTATTACATTAAATGCCTTCGCTTGGAATTCGCTGATGGTAGCTTTATAATTATAACAACCCCTGCCATGAATTTTTATTCCAGCTCCGTGATTATAGCGTTGTGAAGAGAAATAAAACCCAACCTAAAGTGTCATATATTTCAGTTATATGAAGAGCTAACGGGAAAATATTTTCTAAAAATTGGATATAGAAATGAAAGAAATGTTTTGGAAGAATACACCAGACAATATTAAATAAATTTCATAAAACATTTCTAATTGACACATTCTCAGAAAGGGATAAGCAAAATTAAAAAAAGAAATAAATAGAAAAGAAAAAGCAATACACATTCTCATACTTACTGCTGATTAAAAAAAAGATTGTAGGATGAATATAGCCTCTCATCAATCACAGAACTTCATGAAGGTTAAAATCAGTATTTTCTGATAAAATTAATCAATGATAAAGAATCTTTTTTTTATATTTTGGTAAGCTGAATTTTTCGACTCTGTATAGGACTCTGTACCCACTGGAAACTTAACTTGAAGTATTCTATCTATACCATTTTCTCGAGATCATACTGAAGATCCATTTTAAAGTTACTATAACCAATTCTTGAAAATAAAAATGATATATCACTTTTCTTTGCACTCAACTAAATGTAATCTATGTAAAAAAATGTAAAAAAAAAAAATTAAGTTAATTCCTACTTATATCAACAGAAAAAAATTGTTTTAGTTACTTTTTAATAAATATTTACAATTAATATAAATATGTATATACATATTACAGAATCACAACATTAAGTGGTAATTAATTTTTATTAATTAACTTTAAAGTATCACATTGTCATCTAAAGCAATCGTGTATATAAAATTTCAGTTCAACTGAATGCTTTGAAACGTGAGAAAAATAAATATTTTAAAGTTTTGACCCAAGTCGCTAAAAATGAAGCCAAAGCGGCTGTATCAGTAATTCTTTAAATAATTAATTTCAGTCAATTAATTTTAAATTTTTTTAATTAATTAAAATTAAATTATCGTATTGTTAGCCAAAACAATAGTGTATAAAAAGTTTCAGAAAAATAGTGCACTTTAAAATGTGAGAAAAAAACCTTTTCTAGTTTTGGCACAAATCGCCAAAATGGTCACTAAGTCGCCAAAAATGATGCCAACATGGCTGCATTTGTACTTCTTTGAATAATTAGTTTTAATCAATTAATGTTTATTAATTACAATTAAATTACTGTATCGTCATCCAAAATAACCGTTTATATAAAATTTTAGCTCAATTGAGTGCCTTAAAATGCAATTTATTAACGATTGAAAATTTGAACAAGATAAATATATATAAAATATAGAGAGTGTAGAAGAGAGGTACGAATGAGTACAGACGATACTTACATATGATGATACATCTAACATTTATTCCTAATAGTCAATAATTCTTATCAAAGATAATTATTTACACTTGCATGTATGAACATGTTTACAAATAGACATTTAGATTAAGAATAGATATTTGCATAGTTATTTAAACAGCAGTAGAAGATTTTAAAATTGGTAATATAAATATCAAATTTAATTTCTCATTTCACTTTATTTTTTAGTATTGGTGACATGATTCATAAAAGATCCCTAGTAGATATTTACTTTTTGATTTAAAAACTTGGTTACAAAAAATTAAAAATAAGAAAAGTTGCATGATTTTAAAAAAATTTTCTTCCTTTAAGTTTGGGCCTTTATTCCTATCTTCTCTGCTGATTCAAGTAAATAGTTTACAATGAAGATACGTATCCGAAAAAACTTTAAAATAACAAATTAAATAAATAACAGTTTTAAGTACATATAAGTACTTATATGTTATCAATGAAAATTAAGATATCAGATCTTTATCAGTATGATTGTGCAGGTAGAAAAACTTTAAGGTATCCGAACACGTTCGGAGTACTTTTTAACAAAATACCATAACATTTTAAATGCTTTTTTTAGGACTCAATACAAATAAATACTAATATTTAACTAACAATATTTAAAATAAATTACATAAATTTTACAAAAATCACAATTATAAGTGAAATTTTAGCAATATTTTTGAAAAACTTCAAAGCATTTAGAGAAGAAAGTAATAAACTTATATTAGAGTAAAAGTATCACTAAAACAAATTAGATGCATAGCTAGAAAATGCACTAAAATTTTAATGTTTTATTCAAATTTGAAAGTTTTAGAGCTGATTGAGTAAACATTCGAAATGTGATATTCTTTATGAGACCATTATTTAAATAATTCGCTATAACTCAAAAAGTATTCATACAATAAGAAATATTTTAGTACATTCTCTAGAAACGTAAATATCAGGTTTAAAAAGTTTTATAGAAATACATTCATAATATTTTGAGTTATCAGACTCGCCATGATAGATTTTGAGCAATTTAAATCCAACTTCTGGTAGATCAAAGACTCACTTCCGGTTTTTCTAACTTTATAAAATTGATTGCAACTAGGCCTCTAGGTAGTGTAGAAACAAAAGTAAGTATGTTTTGTAAAGCGAAAAGATACCTCTTTTTAATAAAATATATATATATATATGTCTTGACCGAATTTGGTCATTTTCAACGACTTCGGATACCTTAAAAACTAAGTAATTTTAGTTGACGAAACGATGTTCGACAGACAGACAGGAACTTATCTGGCCAAACAGCTTCATAAATTAGATTGGGGGGGGGGGGGGGATCCATTATTTTCTCGGTAGATGGCTGTAGTGATTGATAACTCCTAAAGTATCTATTAAACGGTTTTCAGATTTATGCTAGTGGGAAAAATGACACTCTGCACTGAAAAGAATATTTTTTTTGTTTTCTTGTTTGGTTCATCCAATTGTGAATTACAAGGTATTAAGAAGAGTCAGCAAAGAGAAAATACGGTACATTTAACAATTTTTCTTTGATAAAGGCAAAATAGAAAACCAGGTGGCTGAAATTGTGAATGGTGTTTACAGTCCCTTTACTGTAATAGCCAATTACGTGCAATTTGGGTTTCCTCGATGCCGTTCAGGTATGCCCATCGTCGAAAACGTCGATAAAATGACAAAAATGATCGAAGTTGACCAGCATTTTGGTAGTTGTAGCATTGCCCACGAGCCAAAAATTCTACTATAAAACAATTTTCAACCATTTACACAAACTGAATTCAAAAAGAAGCTTGTCTGTGTTTGGGTGCCACACCAAAGCATGATGGATCCAATTTCCATCTGCGAAGCCTTGGCTAAACGGAAGGAAATCAATCTGTTTCTAAAGCTAACTGAGGCCTTTAGCGGGTCACATACGACTACATTGGGTGAAAGTTATCATGATTAAAATGTGGTAAAGTAGCTCAAACGGTGGTCAAACCAGGAAAGTTCTATTGCGCATTGGGTGAGACTGGAAAGGAGTCATTTATTGATCCATACGGCCAAATTCTAAATTTTGATCTCTAATGTCAACATTTGGACCAATTGAAGCTAGTAATTGACCATAAACGTTCAGAATTTCCCGCATGAGAGATGTTGTGTTCTATCAAAACAACGCCGGCTACACACACCTATAGTGACTAACTTGAAACTTTGGGAGTTTGGTTAGGGAAAGAGTGTAAAGATTGACTCAATTTTATTTTAGAATAAAGTTCCAAGTTAGGAAAATTCAACCAATTTTCCATTCAGAAGATCTCAAGTTTTAGACTTAAATCATTAAAAATATGGTACTTTTCATTAGTTGGGTGCAAGTGAGAAGTCGCCAAATAATCTAGAATCCCGCCAAATTTCTTGCAACCATAAAGGAAATGTTCGTTTGGTGCCTTGTGCTCTATTCTCTTAATTTATTCAAAACAAAGCACGTTTTTCTTTCTTTTTTCCATCTTAATTTTGTTTAAAAAAATGATGAAAATTTTTAGCTGAATTTATGTGAAAACGAAGAGTAAACGATCCATTTGAGCAAATTCTCAATGACATAATCGTATTCTGGAAAAACCAATAAATATAAGCATTGCTTTTGAGTAAAACTGCTTTGTGTAAAATTCATTAATATTTGTTTATAGTTGAACATTTTTGACTTTTATTCCGTTGACTCTTATCATTTGCTTCCCTTGGTGACTTGGCTCACGTTCGGTTCACAATTGGCAACATTTGTGCTCGGCTAACGGAAAAGTACCAAAAATATTTATGATGGTGAATTAATTTTTTTAAAAAAAAGTATCCATGATTATATATAACATAAAAAAAAATAAAAAAAAAAAAACTTTAATAAACGCTGTTTTGAATCTTTTTGAAGAGAAAATGTTTGGAAAATGAAAATACGTTTAATGTCTCATTGTTCCGGCATTTGAAAAAATATATACCTTTATTACACTATAGCACTTCTAGATAATTTTACGTAATGTAATCTAAAATAATGAATAAACCGATATCGAGAAAATGCTTGCGTGAAATGTAATGGTTATTCTTTTATTAAAGAAATTTAAATTTCCAGCATTATTTATTTGTAGTACACAAATAATGACTTCATGATGTACAACAATAATATATACTTGAATATTAATAAAGTTTGTATTATTAAACTGACGCAACACACGCTAAGAGAATAAGGATTTATTTCTGAAAAAAAAACCGGAATGAATTATTACATTCATGATTTTTAGCAAAACAATATCTATAAAACAGGTGTATATTCTTTTATTTTTTTCAAATGCGAAGAACGGAAAGATATATCTTCCATTTTTTTTGCATTGATAATTTTTTTTATTTATTTCAAGCATCTTTAGAAGAGTGGCCTTTTGAAGTACAAAGTACTTTTTCCTGGTTTTTATTTGCACTTAAGACATCATATATTCATATCATCATTCTTCCAGAAAAATGGAGTGCATATCATTATCACTTTCACAGCGTATTGTCTCTTTGATCATATCTGCAGCCTTTTCCGCCACCATCATGGTCGGTACGTTGGTGTTACCACCAGGAATAATTGGCATAACGGATGCGTCCACCACTCTCAAATTTCGAATTCTTTTGACTCTGAAAAAAAAATGGTATCAATTACAAGAAGTGGTAAGAGAAGATGTGTTGCATTTTTGTTCCACAAGAGAGAGTTTTCAATGTGTGCTAGTTTCTTAATACCGTAGCCAGAGAAGTCAAATTATTCTGCATTGGCGCCATGTTTATTTGTTTTGAGATACAAAAAAATAATTATTATTAAGCAAATAATACGTATATCCTATAATTGAAAAATTAATGCGTTATATCACAATTATTAGATATCTTGTAATAGAAATTTGAAGTTCATTACTATCTAATAATAAACATTTTTCTATTCCATGCTTGGTGGTACATGTTTGGTACCACTAATTCTTATTCGTTTAATGTGTGGGGGCACATAAAACGTATTACTTGTTTGAATGTCTTAGAAATTGATGCTAGATGGTATGTTCTTTGAACCACCACAGAGGTCAACTCCTAGCAGTTGCTCAATTTTCCAACAGATGTCAGAAGCTCATTGTATGCAATGGGTTTATGCAGTAGTTCATTCGTTGAGTAGCTGTGAATTTGTTGAGTGGTATGTTTTGGAAGTGACTGTGCTGTGTATTTTTAAGTGTAAATGAAAGTGCGTAATTCTTGTGATTTATGATACAAGTTAGGTAAGTACGTATATTATGTAACTAAATAAGTCAATATTACAATACTTAGTACCTCACAGATGCATTGCTAGCGTGAAAATATGCGAGTCCAAAAAATATTCCACCACGCTTTTGAAGGCCATCTTCCTTACAAATACAAAATGCTTTACGCTTATTTTTTCGCAGTAATGGACATGTTTACTGTGACAGATAGATTTGTTATAAGTTACATTTTTGTTTAAATAATAATAATGCGTAATAAAAAAATAGTACATACAAAATTATACAAATGTCCTGAATGAGTCTATAGCTCGTTTTCAGGAAAAAATAAATACAACTAATACATTATAAATGTTGATTAAATAAAAACTAGGCAAAATAAAATAATGCATAGAATAGAATATTTAAAATTAAAACTAACATTGGGTAAATTAGCACTAAACTAAAATTATTCTTCAATGCTAGATTAGGAAAAACTGAAAATGTTTTAATATATAGGATGAATAACAGTACAAGATTAAGTGTATTTATTCATTTTCCAACTATAAAAGAATAGATGTGTTGTGTCTGCAAAGTTCTATTGTGCCTATGGAAGAAAAAACCATCTTTTCCAGAACTGCCATGCTGCTTGATGGTACAAAATATGTACCACCTACACTCAAGAGCCAAAAAATTATGACCACCCCTACATTTTGCAATGAACCTTTGATTTCCTTTTCTCTTACTCGTCACACACACGCACACACTGTTAGTCGACAGTACGACGTGGTATCAACCTCACGCAAAATGGGTTGGCACCATTTCACAGCCATCTCTCCGCCACCACGTGCGCTCATTGGTCAAATCAAATAGCGCGCCCTTCCCCAGTTTCCTGCAACACATTTCCGTCCCTTTTCCCGAAATCGTTCCATCAAAAAATATCCAGCAACCAAGAAGAAAGATGTTACACATAAAAAAAAAGTCACAAAAGTGCCAACAATTCGCTGTTTTGTAAAAAAAAAATGTATTACGTATTCTGACGAATTAATAGTTCATTCAACTCCAAAACATTTTGTTTTGTTTGTCTTTTATATGGAGAGACGGATTCCAGTTCTAAAAACCGAAGTAACGGAAATATTTCCATTGACTTCTTCTTTCCCGAAGTTTTTGTACGATTGAAAGAGAAAGACCTTCATACAATTTGAAGTTTTAAAACAATATCTTTTTAACTACAAGGATACAAATAAGTTGCAGCTATTTTTTAAAACAAAAATTAGCACATGTTACGAAAGAACGGTACGTTATGTTTTATTCAAAGTAGTGTCCATCACTATCCACTACTTTTACTGTCCTATCTGGTAGAATACGGATACCGTGTTGGAAGAATGCTTCATCTTTTAAAGTAGGTGCAGGAATGAGAAGTGCTCGGCCTCAACAGCTCTATAATGTACAGACTGCAAGGTTTTTCTATGCTTTACAACTACTAGAAATGGTTTCAAGGCATTTCACGAAAATAAAAAATGTTTATGTAATAATACTACTAAAATGTATCTAAAACGCCAATAAAACTTAATTTTCATGTTGAATTTATGAATTGTATGTACTGTGTGATTAAAGACAAAGATTAAATTTACTGTTTCAATCTTGCTTAATACTTTAAAAAATTCTGGTTGTAGTGTCTTGTTCCTAATGTATCACATGTGATACATTCCCCTAGCTTCTATAAATAAAAAATATTATTGCACTTTCTTACATCAGAGTTGATTAAAACAACTATTTAAGTACCTCTTACAAAATATCAATGTTTTATTTTTATCTCGGGTCTGAAGAGATTAATGTCAATGAAATTATTTTGCATATACGTTTCCATAGCTATAGTTAAGAGTATATTGTTTGCAAAAAATTACATCTTTGGATTAAATAAAAACAATATTAGTTGATTCTAATTTTTTTCCCCTTAAACAGCTTCCAGAACGAGACATGGACATTCTTCCTTACTGTTCTCAGTATTGAAGAAATGCGGTTCTTTTGTCTTGTTTATTGTAAATTTTTATTTTTTTCTGAATCATCAATTATGAATCATTTTTCTGAATTAACATGTTAAGTCAATGTAATACATGTGTTTTTAGACGTTTACTCTCTCTCTCTCTCTTTTTAATACATCAAGAGAAATCTAGTAATATTATATTGCAATAATTAATATATTCTTATAAGCAATAAACCAATTACTTATAAGACTTATTGCCCTGATGTCCGAGCTGAGAGTACATGCTTATGCAAACGTCGTTAAACTGTTTGTGCAGACACTTGTTGTCTTGTAAACGATCCTAACTCTCGACTCAGAGCTCGTGACGTGGCTGAGCGATGCATTAAGGCCATGGGAGTAACATGCCTGCCTTCTCGGCTGCTAGGGATATGGGGCCGTTGAGATCCAGAGCGGCGTACCATATTACTGTCCTGAACCCATCGATTCCATGTTCTGCTAAAAGTCATTGGATCTCGACTGACGCGAGCAGCAATACTGCGGTACAATAAACCACAATTCCGGTACACTATAATTCGACCTTTACCAAAGTCAGAAACGTGCTAGTACGCATTTTTGGTTCTTAAGGCCGTGTCACACGTACATTTTTCGTGCAACTTTTTGGCCCAACTCTTAGCCCAATCTGAGAGTGAAGGGTTACCGTAAGCAAAACATCATGCTCTGACGTCAGCCGCGATCTCTTCACATTGAAATATAATTCGTTGATTTTTCTGCTTCGAAAACGATCCTCTAGTATTATTTCTTTTATTTAGCTCGTGCTTTTGTTGATGAGCGTACACACAAATGGAGCACCATTCTGCTTAAAATATTATACACCGTTGAAATATTGTACGCCTTTAAAATATTATACGCCATATCTGATGCGAAGCTACCGTTGTTACCGCCATACTGTTTATGACATAGGACGCCGAAGAACCCCATTGGCTGGAATTTCAAGCAAATTTTATTTGGAGCAACTTTTTCAGCTCACTGGCAAAAAGTTGTTTGAAAGCCGTTGTTATGGCAACGGAGTAAAAATTGCACGAATTGGATAAAAAATTTCTCCTAACGTGTGCATATGATACGGCCTTTACAAGAGGTACCACAGCAACTTTTCACCAGTCAACAACGTTCAAATGCAATTTCTGTATGAGGATCCGGCTGGACAATATCCTTATTTAAACACGTTCTAGATGTCACTACCGGTGCCATCTGAATGCGCTGAAAAGCTAATCATTTGCGCATCACAGCACCTACTTCCTGTCATTTGAATTTCATGTCTGTAGCATGTTGCCTGCTTGATGTAGCAATTTTATTGGTCAGTAGTGTACATATGATAGAATCACAATATTAAATGACAAAATATAAACCAATTTTCCACTTTCCTTTCTATATAGGGTTTTAAACTATTTTTTGTTTGGTTCTGTTTATTTCTTAATTAAATTCAATTATTCTTAAAAAATATTACAGTAAAAAAGAAATCACGTTCTCAGAAATGAGGCCATCCCAGGTGGGATTCAAAGTCCAATGTGCTATAGGGACACAATGAACGATTTTCCTTTCTATATGTGCTGTTGTACTATTATTTTTGTTTTTGTTACTATTTAAACATTTTTTAATTTAATTAATGAATTTATGTTTGAAAAACTGTATTAACATCACATGTCATCCACAACAAGTTTAAGAAAATGTATTTGAATGTACTTGATTGGATGAATAGAACGTATTTTATTAACGATTGAAAATTTGAACAAGATAAATATATATATATCAATGAATAAATAAATTTAGAGAGATATAGAGAGCTAATAGTAGGAATTGAAATAGATTACATATAAATATATATATATATAATAATCCCCATCAATTTAATTTTTAAACTTTTAATTACCAATGGTTTATCCCTTCAGAACCCACGTTTAATTAATAACCTAGGTAGCCGCCTAACGGTCACCTTTTGAACTTACATCTATCCACCCTTCCAGATCATGCGTGGTTCAAAATTACGCGGACCATCCCCAAAAGCCCTCGTGTAGCTGAATAGTGGGACGTTAATATTCACTCACTCACTCCAGATCATGTGACTTCCCACATACTATAAATACCAGAAATTTCTGGAGACCGCTCTCTTCTGTCTTTGTCTTCAATGAAGTAGCAGGCTGCGGCGCATAGTGTCTTAGTTTTCTTTGTTCTGTGTGTTGTCTTGTCAATTCCCTGTTCTTTGTTTAATATGTGTGTTTATGTGGTTCAAGATGTGCAATTAATAGACTTCCAGTAATAAAATATTGCCTCGTCAATATCAACAAATGTAAAACATCAACAATCATAAAAAATGGAATAATATTAAGGAATCCCTGCCACACCGGCCACGTCTGTCACATATATATATCAGGAGAGTGTGGAATAGGAATTAAAAAATAAAAGTCAAGTATGGTTGTAAAAACTTTCTGAGAACAACATAGAATCTAAATAGGAATTAATTCATAATTTTTCGTTTCTTTAAAGTTTAGATTCCTTGCTTCATAAGTAATCATTAAATTTTTTAAATAAGTACCTGAGTTATAACTATATTTACTCACCGGAGTTTGGGATCCACGACTGTGGTAGGATCTCGGGGATTTCCCATTCTGGCCGTACCCGTTTGATGATTCAACGTGATTACAATGGATCTCGCCATACAACGGAAATACTTGTCATCATCATTCACAACATCTTCGCAACCAGGATATACTGTGGTGAAGAGTTTCGAGCCAATGTTCCTCAAGGCTTCACTTTGACCGAATTCTTTGCATTTCTTCAAACCTATGAAATAATTACATTACAATTTATGCAATAACGAATTATATATATATATACGTGTGTGTGTGTGTGTGTGCGTGTTTGACGATTATTATTTTCTTTGATTATATTTTTCTTCCTTTTGTATAACTATTTGTATTTTTCATTTTGTATAAGTAAATCCAGTTTTTTGTATTCTTATAAGTTATTAATGCGCTTATCAAATTTTAACATCCTCTCTTAACTCTATTATTTTTTTTCATATATCCTTTCTAAAATCTATTGTCTGGTTTACTTGCAATTTCAATTTTTTTCAGCTTTGTTTAATGTTTATTTATCTCTCTCTTGTAGAGGAAAAAAATTTTTTGACTATATATATATAAAACGATTTAAGGTATCCGACTGGTTACGACAACTTTTTTTTTTAAAAAAAAAAGAGATATGGGGATTTTTTTGTTAT
Source organism: Trichonephila clavata (assembly GCA_019973975.1). Taxonomy (NCBI): domain Eukaryota; kingdom Metazoa; phylum Arthropoda; class Arachnida; order Araneae; family Nephilidae; genus Trichonephila; species Trichonephila clavata. The sequence goes on along the minus strand of BMAO01002256.1, from coordinate 54,544 downwards.
TTTTAGATTTGTCTAGTGCATTTTAAGAAAATTGTGCTAAAATTAAGAACAGAAAAATAAATTATTATTATTAAAATGGGAAAAATAGGTAAATTTGACAAAAAATAGCATAAACGCGGTCCATTCTGTACCAAAGGTTTATAAACAAATTTTCAATTTTTTCAATCTAATGTATTGCTATATTATTCAATTTTAAAATGGCCTTCAGGATAAGAGATATTTTCTTTTTTACAAAAACTAGAGCACTTTATCTCAGTTATTACATGAAATTGCTTAAAAAAAACAGTGTTTATATTCACATAAGGGACTGTAAATTTTGTAATAAAACAGGGATTGATAAATCTGAAAGTTAAAACAATTCTACTATTATACGAAACTTACAGAAAAAATTTCAGTTAATTATCTTCAAAACTTTTTTAGCAATCCCTGACCCCGATTGATTATTTTCAAAAAATCACATTTCGAGTAAAACTCATTTTAAAGTATGACATCTTGCTTAAAGTAATGGCATCTGCTTTTACTAAAACACTTGTAGTTTTTGTTCTAGTAAACAGAAAATGATAAACTTGGTGTTTTTATAAAGCTAATAAGATGGCCCGTAAAATAAAATCATTAAAAAAATTTGTCAATTTTTGGCAAAATTCACAATTTTAGGGTAGTCGGATAACTTAAGTATTCAGCATGCATTAAATGTGTCTTTAAATAACACAGATTTTTTGCCATTGACTTGTAGAATTATTCTACAGATTTAGATTTTGAAAACGCTACGTTAGAAGACAAAAGAAATAATGTACAGGATTGTACTTTCCTTGCAATTTCATTTTTAACAAATTAACAATCTGGTGAATTGTATACCTACCACTTACACTCAAAAGATGGGAGGAGGTCCTCGGGTCAGGACACCCCCCTCCTCACCCTTGATTTTTTTTTCAATTGATTGTAATCATATGTATAATATACGTAATATTTAATTAAGTATTTTTGTTATTAATAATTTATTTTTCCTAATTAATGCTAATTATTTATCCACTAGTTTATTTTTTTGTTTTTGTTTTCGACAATCGACTAAATCAAAAAATATGTTTGGTGTGGTATATATATATATATTGGGGATAATACTAGAATAATAGGCTTTTGAACCAAATTCCCACCCCCTTTTTTGAAAAGCTCCACTTGCTCCACTGATATAAACTCTATAAGCAATTACTTAAAATAAAACAAACTTTTTAATGTTTTCTTCTAAGGTGAAATATCAATTATTTTTATTACTACTGCTATTTTAAGTTACTATTCTTTTAAACTGTTTTGCAAAAAAAGATCAAACAACAATTTTGTTTTTTATTGGATCCGGCATTCAAAATGACGTAAACATTACTTTCACTTTGTATTGAAAACTAGTATTGGTGCCAAAACTATAAAAATAATTCTTCTCAAAAAATTAAATGTAATTATAAAATACTATCTGAAATTCAAGAAATTACAAGTTTTATAAAGCCATTCGTTCGATGGAACTCTATTTCTTAAAAGCCATTATAATCAATATGTTGTTGTTTATAGAGAACTTTAGATTTATTTATTCGAAGCACAACTAATTATATATTTTCAAAATATATGAACAAAACGATTTTTTTTCAAATCAGAATTTGTTGACAAGGAGCACTAGATATAATGCAATAATCGAATGCAATAAATTTAAGACAACAATCAGAGTTTGAGATACAGTTTCCTTTATTTAAGAAGAAACTCCTTCTTTACTCACAACGGAATTTGAAAGAATTCAACTCGAACCTGTGTTTCTTATGCAATTAAAACCGTTTCTCTAATTATCGGCCTATTACAGAGCTAGAGTTTGATATTTATTAACGTCCCACCATTAAGAAACACCAGAACTATTGCCAACGTACCTTGAAATTTTGAACCTTGGTCAAAAGAAGAGGATAGCACATGAACTGGCATCATCTTTTACTGACTACCACACCACAACAGGGGATACATTAAAAATCCACAGATTTAACGTGCATCGACCCCCTTTATACGGTGGGATGTATGTTTGGAACAGAAACAATCGAGGGTCAAAAAGAAAATAAATAAATATCAACCGATATTTTTGGGCTTACCTGCAACGATTACTTCCATGTCTCTGGGGTGGGAGAAGTATTTGGGGTCGATGATAGGGGGATCGTAAGGGTTTGATGAACGCAAAGTGACTTCTCCCTTGCTCTTGGGGTGCAGGACCTGAGACAGGCACCAATAGAAGGGTTTTTCTTTGTATGGTCCATATATTGCTTCAAAGTACTGAAAGTGAATAATATTTCTTCATATTTAACTGAATCATGATTTGAAAAAGCTTTTTGCCATAACATTTAGATTTATATTCATTGCATAATTTTTACAATCGAATGGCTTGTTAACGTGATATCTTTTTTTTCTCTGTTTGTATGAAATAAGCAGCACACATACTGATGGTTATTACAAGAAATAAAGACATTATAAAAGACAGAAAAGTCACTAATTTTTTTATTTTTATATTATTTTTTACCAAATGTGTTCCTTTTTTTAACTCGGAATTTTCAATCTCTGCGAAAAAAGCAACCGCAATAAAAAAAGGAAACTATTACGTTTTTATTTGTTACAAACACATGTTTCCTTTAAGGCTACACAGTACCTTCTAATTTCAATAATACCAGAAAAAATTGTCTTAGCATTTTTTGCTTGTGGTCCATATCATTGGGAAGCTTGCCACAAAATTTCAGATCTGCTAACAAATTAGTTTTCTGAGCTTAGGTTTTGGTTTCGATTTCATTTCAAAGCATTTTTCCACTCTTATATTGAATTAATTAAAAATATTTTTGAGCATAACCAGCTATTTCTGTGTGAAATGGTTATTAATTTCAGTTTTCATGACTAAAACCCTTTCTGCTTGCTTATGAGTTGAGCTGCTTGCTTGTTTTGAGTTTTTTGACTTCTCATATTTACTTAATTAAAATTAATTTCACGGCCAATTTTTGTTTTAAAAAATTATTTATATAACTTAGAAGCTTCTTCCATTAATATTTTCCTATTGAGAAAATACCAGGACCAAAACTTTTTCAGATTGGTACGAGAAACAATATTTGGAAGAGATGGAATTCTACTGAAAATAATACATCGAAAAGCCAGCCTTTCACTGATACTGCAATAAGACTTCTGAATAGAAGTATTCTGACTACAAGTATTGCAGATAAAACTGAATATTTCCATGATGTGCCAAACTGTAGTATAGTAAACATATAATAGTACTGTATTGTGGTATTTGAGTTTTTGTAGGCGACTTTAAAACATGCTTAACTTCCCCAATTGAAAACTTAAAAAATTAAATTTTATGTACAAACCTGGGGAATTTTAACTTTAGTTAGTATCATTATTTCATTGTACATAAATGATTTGTGTTTCAAATCGTTTGTGAAATTGTTTTGTTAAAATTAGGCTCAATAACCAGCCGTCATAGCAAACACTGGCAATAATATGCAAAAATACTTTTAGGATTAAAAAAAATTCAGTCATAATTAGTTGAAGTAGTGCTTTAATATATTACGAAGTTGAACAATGACATATTAAAAAACATTAGAAATTTACATGAATTACAGTTTTTTTGTTTTATGTTTTTACAACAGCGTTTCTCAAACCAGTAGGGCAAGCCCCCCCCCCCCTATGGGGCACGAGCTTATCTAAAACAAAAGATGACTTAAAAAAAGTTTTTAATTAAATGAAAAGAAGCAAAACAAAATACATTCTGACATAATAGAAAATAAATCCACATTTGCACTCATGTAATATGCTTACAAATGTATCAATACTGCACAATTTGTTTGATACTTAGTTTATCAAATCTAAGTTATATACGAACAAGTTTAATAATTACAAGCGATGCCATGTGTGCTTTTTATATACAAATTTTAATACTTATCCAGTAAATTGTGCAGTTTATAATGAAAGTCATATTGTAGTTTCAGCGTCAAAACACATTATATTAAGGAATTAAATACATTGTTGTTGTAAGAAGGAGACGCGATGAAAATTATGATTTAAAATTCGGTCGTAATATTGAAAGCTTGAGAAACATAAATGCGTTTTTCTCGAATACTAATTTTGAAGATGTAGGAGCTTTCTATTCCCTAAGGTGTTTTTTCTGTTCAAGATAGAGTCTTGATATTCTTTGTAGATACTCTCAAACGTACGTTCTATAAAAGTTAGGTATGGGATCTTTAGTCATTTTTTTAAAAAATGCTTAAGTTAATATTTTAAAAAATTTCGTGTTTTTTCCAGATTTAGATAGAAAAGTAATTATTAAAAATCAACAATTGAACAGATTTTCAAATCCATACTAACTTTTGTTCTCAATAATCTAAGAAACATATAAATCACTAATAATGACCAAAATATTTTAAAAATTGAGCATTTTATAAAAATTTGAAAAACTTCAAAAAAATTTTCATTTTTTAAAATTGTGAAATAATGGCTGGTCATACTGGATTTTTGTTATCTTTTGCTGAATAAACTTAATAATATTATATGAATACAGCATATAAATTATTTTTACTGTTATGGTCTCCAAGAAAATTCTGTAAAAGAGGGTGTTGTGTAGCCTTACACAGAATGTAAAAAATTATTTCCTTGCATTATATTATCAGAATCTGAATGTAGCAAATTCGTTACAAAATTAATTGATTAATTTACAAAATATAAAATTCAGGTTATTTATTAAAAGGGAAATTATGCGCTCTATGCTAATAGAAAATTTACCGATGTCAACTTTAAAAATTTAATTAAGTGATTAACTTCTACGTGAACATCAAGATTTAGTGCTTTCTGTTCTATTTCTGTTAATCAGTAATGAAAATCATGATATTTTCATTAATATAATATTCAAAATAATCAAGTTTTTTTTAAGTAATTAAAGGTTTAATAAACAAAATATTCATTTTTCTTCTTTTTTTCGTTTCCTTTATTTGCGATAGCCTTGTAAATACCGGGTGTCCATAATTAAACTTGAAATCGACTGGGAGTCTGTAGCAAAAACTATGCATCATAATTGCATGAAATTGGGTAATGGCAGAATGCAATGATGAAAATTTTATCGAGAGAAGAAAAAACAATTAGTTTCAAAATCCACCCCTAGGTCGCGTATCATAGCTTTATTAAGAACATTTAAATAATCTACAAAACTTTACAAAACCTGCTCGGTATGTTATCCACCAATGTCTGCTACCATATGAAAACGTAGATTAGTATGTTCGACTTTTGAAAGCAATATGAACTGGAGAATATTACGCACATGGCGTTCTATGCTTTCTTTAAGGTCGTATAGAGATGTGATGGGATCACGGTAGACCATGGTAAACTTTACAAAACCTGCTCGGTATGCTATCCACCAATGTCTGCTACCATCTGAAAACGTAAAATAGTATGTTCAACTGTTGAAAGCAGTATGAACTGGAGAATATTACGCACATGGCGTTCTATGCTTTCTTTAAGGTCGTATAGAGATGTGATGGGATCACGGTAGACCATGGCCTTGAGGTATCTCCACAGCCAAAAGTCTCAAAGATTAAAGTCGGGGGATCTAGGAAGCCAAGATGTTGCAAACTACTGACTGATGTTGCTGTCATCATCTGCGTGGCGGAGCACTTGTTTCACTGAACGGGCGATATGCGGAGGAGCACCATCCTGCATAAACACTGTGGTTGTATCACATCTCCTTGCCTGAAGAGCCGTAATAATGGATTGCTTTAATAATGAAGCGAATTTTGACCAGTGGCGGTGCATGTCACAGGAAATGTAGCGTTGTGCTTCTAAAAAAAATGACCCACAATGAAGGTTTCAGTAAATTCAGCCCAAATACGCCAAATGTGCGTGTTAACTGCACCTTCCAGATGAAAGAAAACCTCGTCGGTCCCCAAAATGTTCCATAGACCTTCATCCTGGAGCTCAACCCGCGCAAGAAACCACAATGCAAAAGTTTGTCGACTATCCAGATTATCTGGTAGGAACTGCTGCTGTAGCGACAGTTTATAGGGATAGAAGCGTAAGATCTTCCGAAGAATCTTATGAACTGTAGAATGAGGTTGGTCAACAGATGCTGCACTGCGCCGAACACTACATCCTAGCGATCTTTGTGATCTTTCTACATCGTCCACTACTTTTGCTGTAACACACTTTCATCCCCTTCCTGGCTGAATCCCCAGTGTTCTCTGCTTCAAATTTCCTAATCTGTTTGATAGTCCTTGACTACAGAGTGGACCTTCTCGTAACCGTTTCAGAGGCCTAAATTTTTACTAGCAGAGTCTAGCATACAATTCGGCAGCAGAGTCTGGCAAAACAATTTTACTAGTAAAGCACGATTCTTGAAAGACAACCTCATCTTCCTTGACTTGGAAACAAGTATGACTGCGGTTCGTGTCTAGCCTCTTTAAAGCCCGCGGGTTGCGGCGCTCACATATGATTACTGTGATTGCGATATTTGCATCTACCAATAGTTTATTCATTGGGTAACATCATCTAGTGTTGATTTTTGAAACTCATTATTTTTTCCCTCGATAAAATTTTCATCATTTCATTACCCACTTTTCATGCAATCTGCATAGTTTTTGCTACAGACAGCTCGTAAATTTCAAGTTTAATTATGGAAACCTGGTAGGTATGACAAATTTTTCATTCAGTCTGACATTCATTTTACACTTTATTCACACTTAGTTTTAAACACTTAAAGACATCACACTTATTTTTAATTTGTCACACCATATGTATATATTTGAAAGAATGCCACTTGAATTAGGACATGTATAAACGCTGTGGCAGTCGATAATGGATTAAGGCTTCTTGATAAGTTAAAATCTCTATTTATTTTACACAAAGATAAATCGACGCCCCAAAACACAGCAAAACAATTACACGCGGGCAACCGCACTTGAACATCTCACACATTTCACAAAAGTATTCTTTTTTAGCACTGGATATCTTCGCTTTTACGTGTTTCATCAAACGGAAGCCTTTAAAATCATATGATTTCTGGCAAAGACATTTGTGATAGGTCAGAATACGTGAAGGAAAGAAGATTACACCATCCGATTTTAAAATCATGAACATGGCAGACTCTTAGGTGATAAGTTGTGATTGTTTCCCTTTATACGGGTTTTTATTTTTTGTTACTTAAAATGAAGAAAATATTCAAGGTAAAATGGCTTACCTTGTCAATGGAGGGCTGCCACGCCTTGATTAAAACCAAAGTCCATGAATAAAAAGCACTTTTGTGAATTTCTATATGTTTTTAATTGCTGCAGCACACATAATAATAATACATGGGACATTACACGATTACTACGACACTAATTACATTAAACAAATAACATTTCTATATATCTATATCAATTTTAGTTTCTATCGCGTAGTTTCAATATGTTTCTCCTACGCGTCCATTTCGATTCTGAATCTCAATTAGTTAATTTTAAAAAAGGTGGTGCGGCTGTCGCTTCTAAGAAGATGGGAGTTTGTGACACGGGTTAAATAAAACTTAAGTATTATTAATTATATATAAATATATATAAATATATAAAACCTCTGGTTTGACTCTAAGCTGGTATTTGGCAGGACCAGTGGCTCCTTCCCAGAAGTACAATTGGTAGTCAGGATAATCCTTTTTTCCTTTTGGATCATCTTTGTCGAGGAATGCTAATACCGCAACTCCTTGAACAGACGATAGAACACCTAAGTGGAAAAAAATAGCTACACATTAACACATAGTAGTTTACTTTAGGTAATTTAAAACTACAAATAGCTTTTCATTATTTTTTCCTAGTTACATTGGGGCGGATTGACAAACACATACGCGTTTTTTTTATTTCCATATTACAAAATACATATTTATAATCACACACATTTTATATTTTACATATATATATTTAACTAGCTTTTAACTGCTGCTCCGCTCGCGTTGATGTCTTTAAATAACTGTCAAAGTCAAAATCATTGTTATTAGAAAGTAAATAATATAATATGGTAATTTTTTTATTGCTTGACTGGAACCAATAAAATTTAAAAATTATAAAATTGAGCTTAGTTAGAAAAAAAACTGAAAACGTAATTTATTATAATAATTAACAACAAATATTCAATAACTTAAACTATTAATATTTTTAAAAATCGAAAGTATCTACGTTTAATATATATAAATCCTCTTTAAAAGAACTCAAAACAGAATATTATTCTAAGATGCTACTGTACACATTACTGATATTACATGTTCTTCCGTCAGTTGCAAATATGTGAAGGTTTGGGCATTGGACACACCTATTAGACTACAGATAGTTGGCCATGGGAAAAACATTGCTCTTCAAAATGCACCCCTGCTACCTGAAAAGATAGCTTTGTTGATAGCAACAGTAAAACTGGAAATTCAACTTTTTTGTATTGAAATGGTAGATCAGTGGGAATACTTGGATTTCGAGGTATGATAATATTATCCCTTTTCATGACATATGTTCAAATATTGGCACCAAGTATATTCTGCATCAGATATGTGATCCAAGGCCTCGTTCCTTTACATAGTCGAGGAGCATCGAGATTTTGCATAACTGGTACATTTAGTTTTAATTGAAGTTTATGTTAGGGTACACCCGAAAGTTCAAGTGAATTTAAGAACTCCGTGGGATATGAAGTACTTTGTTCTTTATCCATGATTGTATTCACTGATAAATATTTCTTCAATTCTCCCCCTCCCCCGCACGTCGTTTAAATATTCATTGTTGATTTTATGGACATTGTCATTGTTATGCGCCAATATTGATCTTGCGCGCAACCACTGATCCCAAATTAAATTTTGTGGCAAGCCCGGGTAAATTTGATCAATGAGATTTACAATATTTTCTTCTATATTACAAAACTCTCTGAAAGTAAAATAAAACCTCCAGCTGAAAACCATAACCGATTTTTAATTGCGTCTCTGCATAATGTTCCGAATCTACGTCATTATGAAGATGCACTCTCATATTCGTTTTCAGACTGAATTTTTCAAATTTTCCCCATAAGCTTGAATTCACCAGACAATATATAATAAAGCTAACATTCCTCCTAAAATATCTGTACTATCTCGTAAATCCTGAAGAGTCAGATTTAACGCTTCTATAGCTTTCTTGTGAGACATCGTACTTTCATTCTACACTAAAAGATTACATTGTGGAAGCATTCTGCCTTGAGAGCGATTTTTTCTGAAATTTTAGATGAGGGAATCTTCAAATGCAAGATTAAGCGATAATTTTAAAACGGAATGTGCAGTACGACCGTTGGTCAGTAAAATCACGGCTATACCAGACGAAGCCATAGCAACTGCTATCTTCTAGATTTTTCTGATGGTCATTAATAATAAGTTTAGCAAAAACGTTTTTCCTGTTCCTCCAGGGGCTTCGAGAAAAAAAGAGTGTACCACTGTCGGATTCTATTTTGAGTAACACTTGTTGGAAAACTTGACTTTGTTATGGAGTTAATTGAGGGATAAATCCTGTTACTTGATGTTGCAATGCTATGAATTTGTAGTTTAATTCTCAAGTAATTTCAATATCGAAGCCATTTCCGTCAACACGTCTAGACCCAATCATTCCAAAATCATGTAGCTTTCTCCTAACCATTCCGAAAACCTTTATTGCGTTTCGTTGTAGATGTTTTCACTGAAAGGTATATTTGATTGGTTTTCGTCGCAAAATATCTTCAATTATTTTCAAAACTATTCAAACTAATCAAAACTACTAAAGTAATCAAAACTTTTTATGAAACTATCAATTAATATTATCATAGAATTTTCAATATCACGCGCACGCAATTTGCTAAAACTTTATTTCGTTTCCCTCTTTAAAAAGGGGGGGGGAATTGACATTAAAATATCTGGGATTGCGGAATAGAGAGCTTCTTAGCCAACTTGGCGATATTTCTCAAAGTTTGAATTTGACATTTAACAAACGTAATGCAATAAACGTAGACGTTTAATAAAAAACCATTTAAAAATTGCTTTTTGTTAAGATGCTAAATTACACAATGTTTCAGTTATTTGCTACAAATGTGAGAAAATTTTATTCAAAGTTCCATTATTGATCAAATGCATAATTTTGCGCCAACTTGGCGGGGGGTAAGCAATGTCAACGTTTTACCCGCATAATTCCCGTTCCGTAGGAATATGGAAATAAAATATATCTTATGTTACTCGCTGATAATCTAGCTTTCCATTGGTGAAAGAATTTTTAAAATCGGACCAGAAGTTCCCGAGATTAGCCGGAACAAACAGACAGACAGATAGACAAAAATTTAAAAAATTGATTTTTTGATATAAGTACGGTATATACCTTTAAATGCATTTAGTAAAAAGCTGCTAATTTGAAATTACAAACAGACGCTTCAATTTTATTTATTTGTATAGATTCATCTCTAATATATTGTGTGAGGCTAAAATTAAACCTACAGTATTTGCAGATCTTGATAGAATTTTCCGGAAAAAATTAATAGTTAGAATTTTTGCTGATACATGGTGCTAAAATCAAGTAAATGACAAGAAAAAAGTGTAAAATTTGAAAACAAATAACCATATATATATACACACATTACATTACATTATATTCATATGTTGAGTCCGTAATTGTATCTATTTTTTTGTCGCGAATGCCATCCACCGACAGAGCACCTCCTCCAATGTTTTGATGTAACCCTCCGCACCAGCCGTTGTTGTAGCTTCCATCTTGGAACAGCGTGCGAATAGCACCGTCTTGAAATAAACCAAATTACAGTCCAATAGTAGCATCGTTCTTGCAAAAACTCGAACCAGCGTTCACGAACATTTGATTAACAGGACATTACATTGTGGAGCGTCTACCCGGAGTAAAACAAAAATGTGTGGATAAACTTAATAGATCAAAGCGTGCAGTCAAAAGCACCATTACTAAATTAGAAACTTTCGTCGAAGAATCAAACAATCATACTCTTACAAAACTGGATATTAAACTAAAACGTGTCCAAGAAATGAACAAAAAAATTGATGAATTAAAGGATCAGTGCTATGAAAACAAGGATATTAGTGATTCTGAACTAGCAGAAATAGAATGACCTACAGGAAATGTAGGAAAGACTAGAGGATTTGGAGGTAAGAATTAGAGATATTCTCAATTCTTTAATTGCTAAATCTTCTCTTAATTCTGTTCATAATAGTTAAAACAAAATATCTCAGGCTGATTCTTAACTAAAATTAGAAATAAAACTTCCGGAAATACCTTTGCCGGTATTTAGAGGTAGATACGACGAATGGCCTAGCTTTAAATCACTATATTTGATATCATTATAACTAAGAACAATGACTTGAACGAGTCACAAAAACTTTATTATTTGAAAGCGTCATTACAAGATGACGCCAAAGTACTTGAAACAGTTGATGATTCCTTTGAATCGCTCATCAAAACATTAGAAACTAAATTTGAAAATAAGCGTCTCTTAACTGAAACTCATATTATTGCTATACTAGAAATAAAAAAGCTAACATGTGAATCAGCTCGAGATACTAGATCCATGACAGATATTTTAAACAAGAACATTAGAGCTTTAAAACTCCTAGGTTTTGAACGTAATAATTTATCAGATCTTTTATTGCTTAATATAATTCTGAAAAAAAATAGACCGAGAAATTCGTAAACAATTCGAAGAATCTATTAATTCAAATCAAATTCCTGAATTGGATACATTTATAATATTTTTAGAAAAAAGAAGCCAAACTATTGATAGTATTAATCGTTCTACCCTAGTACTCATAAACAAAAACAAGTACCCTACAATAAAAGTAAAAGCTTTCTTAATTCGAATGATTCTTCAAATTCTTGTGTTATCTGTAAACTGCCTCATTTGATTTATAAGTGCAGTGTTTTTCAAAGTATGGAAGTATCGGATAGATTTAAGCACATAAAAAGCCTTATTTGTGCATCAATTGCTTAAAGGAACGCCATAAAGTTAAAGATTGCAAATCTAAAAATTCGTGTTCTGTTTGTAAGAAGCATCATCATACATCCCAGCATATAATTTGAAACGATTCCTTCACCGCTGCACACCACGTTAGCTAACAAACGCCACACCTTAGCTGAAGAGCAAAGGTCACCCTCCCAACACTCTAATACATTTTCGAACTCTTCAGAAGAAAAGAAAAACATTTTACTCCCAACAGCAGTGATTTACATAAAAAGCGCAGACGGTCAACTGTCCCCCTGCAAGGCAATTTTGGATTCAAGTTCTCACCTTTCTTTCATTCGATAAAGGTTGGCTAATAAACTAACGCTGAAAAAATAATAAATAAATGCATCTGTTTCGGGATCAGGGGAATAACGCTTAAAGTTCAACAGAAAGTAAATGCAGTAATTCAAAGCAAAAATGGAAGTTTTTCTACAGCATTAAACCTATTAATCGTCCAATATATTACTACAACATCTATCCATCGCATGGATGCATCTAAAATAAAAATTCCTTTCAACATTGACCTCGCAGATAAAGATTTTGGTATTCCAGGAGAAATAGATCTGCTTATTAGGTGCGAGCTTTTCTTTGAATTATTAAGGCCAAATCAACTTCGATCGCCATGCGAAAAATGGTTGTTTCAAGAGACTGTTTTCGGGTATATTGTTGTAGGGAGCTCCGATAAATTTGAGGAAAAATCATATTGCGGTTTAGCAATTAATTCGGAAATAAATTCAGATAGTCTTAATCAACAATTGCGGGCATTTTGGGAAATTGAAACAGTAGATGAATCATCTAAGGAATACAGTTTAGAAGAAGAAATTTGTGAAACTCAATATCAAAACACTCATTATCGCAATGAAGAAGGGCGCTATGTTGTACAATTATCCTTTAGAAAGGATCACACTGTTTAGGTAATTCAAGGTTCTTGGTTGAAATTCGTTTGAATCAACTTTGAAAAAACTTTCGAAAAATAATGTGAATTACAAACTCTTTATAAATCTTTCTTACTAGAATATATTGACTTAAAACACATGCAATTAGTAGTTGACCCTCTTGAAACAAATATCTCTTATTTTCTACCCCATCATGGAGTATTTTACCCCGATAGTAAAACTACGAAACTTAGGGTGGTTTTTAATAACTCTTTCAAAACAACACCAGGTCTTTCTTTGAATGACATTTTATATAAAGGCGAGATTTTGCAGTAGGATTTATTTTCAATTCTCTTGAGATTTAGGCAGCACACCTTTGTTTTTACAACTGATATTTCAAAACTGTTTAGACAGATTTTAATTAACCCTGATCAACGAGATTTGCAGATGGGTTTATGGAAAGACAGTGTTGATGGTCCTGTAAAAACGTACAAACTCAACACTGTAACTTACGGGACTACTTGTGCACCCTATCTTGCTACCCGGACTATTCAGCAATTAGCTAGAGACGAAGGAGAAAACTATCCTTTGGCTGCAGCAGTTACAATTAGAGACATTTATATGGATAACATATTAACCGGAAGTTCAGACTTTCAAGAGTTTCAACTACTACAATCAGAATTAATTGGACTGTTTAAAAAAGCGGACATGAGTCTTCATAAGTGGTATAGCAATGCCCCAGAAATATTAACTTCAATACCTAAAAAAGAGCAATCTTGGGATTTCCACTGCCAGTCGTCAGACAAAACAATTAAAACTCTAGGAATCATTTAGAATCCACAATTTGATTATTTCTCTTTTAAGACTGTCGTGAACTGCCAGGATTCTTACACAAAAAGAGAAGTTTTATCCATTATTGCACGTTTATTTGACCCCCTTGGATTCATTGGGCCAATTCTAACTAAGGCCAAACTACTATTACAGAAACTTTGGGTTTTCAAATTAGAATGGGATGAACCACTCTCCAATCCAATTGCTAAAGAATGGAGCGACTTCGTGTCTACCCTGCCAGTTATTCAAAACATCCATATCCCTCGTCTCGTACTAGGAACTGGTAGAATTATCCTCCATGGATTTGCCGATGCATCAACAGCGGCATATGGTGCTGTACTATATGTTCAATCGATCTCAGAAAAGGATGTATCTTCAAGACTCTTGTGTAGCAAGTCCCGTGTTGCACCGGTGAAACTAATCACTATCCCTCGTTTGGAGTTGTGTGCTTGTGTGTTGCTGGCACAGCTCACACTTTAGACGCATTAGACTTGAATTCGGAGACTGGAACTTTGTCAAGTCCCTCCACTCCGTATTGGCAGGAGCCAATGGGAAGGCAGAGAAGCGGCAACTGGTCTGCAAGCACTATTGGTCAGTGAGCTGCTGGTATTAGAGAGACTGCCCAACTAGGATGAATGAAAAAAGTTAAACTATTGTAAATTAAAAATTAAGTGGAATAATTATAGAGGTAATGGAAGTAAATTAATTCTGAAATTAATCATCTAAAAGTGATTCTAAAAGTAGAAAAGCTTGTTGTTGGGGGTCTTTAGTTTGTTTAATTTTGGGTATTTCTTTGATGAGCTTTGGAAATTGTTTGATTAAATTGGCTATTATTTTAAACAAATCTATTATACTGTGGAAATCGCTGGCATTAATGCTGGCACAGCTCCTGGAAAAAGTTCTACATTTCCTGACGCTGCCTATACAGCAAATAATGTTGTGGACAGACTCTAACATTGCATTAGCCTGGATTCAACGATCCCTTGAGCAGCTTAAGACTTTCATCGGCAATAGAATCAAGATAATTCAGAGACTAACCAAGAACTGTCAATGGAATCATGTGCCATCTAATGATAACCCTGCCGATCTAATATCACGAGGTCTGAATGCTTCGGACATCTCTTCTAAACAACTTTGGTGGTATGGTCCAGATTTTTTAAAGGAAGAACTCAATGTAAACCCAATTGACTTTGAAATGATAACTTCGGACTGTGACTACTTAAAGAACCTTAAACCACCTGCAGATGTGCTTTTAACTTCTTGTAAATTCTCTTTTATAGATGATTTTTCAAAATGTTCTAATAACTATGCTAAACTGTTCCATATTTTGAGTTATATTTTCAGGTTTATTAAGAACGATAGAAATCCTAGTGTAAAAAGGTCTGGTCAATTAGATTATAGTGAAGTGAATGAAGTGGAATTAGGGTTCATTAAAAATCTCCAAGCCTCTGCTTTTAAGGAAGAAATCGATGCTCTAGCTAGAAGTGGTTGTATTTAAAAAAAAGGTTAACTTTTCTCTTTAAATCCATTTCTAGATGTCAATCAAATTTTAAGGGTAGGAGGACGTTTGCAAAATTCGGATTTAACTCATAGTCAGAAGCATCCAGCTATACTCCCTGCGGATCATCTTCTCACCAATTAATTATGATAAATATACACATTAGAAATTTTCATTTAGGTCCTCAAGCCTTGCTATATTGCACAAGACAAAAATTTTGGATCAATCGCCAGGAAAATTGTGCATGAATGCGTAGTTTGTTTTAAAAATAAACCTATTGTAGCAAACCAACTTATGGGATCTTTACAACGAGAGAGAGTAAACCCTAGTTATCTCTTCTTGCACACAGGAATTGATTATTGTGGACCCTTTTTCATAAGGTATAAACACCAGAGAAAGGACACTTACCAAAAGGTATATGTAGCCATTTTCGTGCCTCAAAGGCCGTCCATCTCGAAATTGTCTCGGATTTGATCACAGACGCCTTCCTTGCTACATTGAAGCAATTTGTGGCTAGAAGCGGGAAATGTGCTACTATATCATCAGATAATGCCAAAACCTTTGTTGGATCTAATCAAGAATTAAAAAGTTTACATAATCTCCTAAAATTTCCTGAAGTAAAACTTTCTTCTTATCTTTCTTCTGAAGGAATTTCTTGGAATTTCGTGCCACCTAGAGCTCCAAATTTTAGGGGGCTTTGGGAGGCAGGAGTGAAATCATTCAAATTTTATTTAAAAAGAGCTGTAGGAAATCTAAAAATGATTTTGGAAGAATTCTTAACCATAATAACACAAATTGAAGGAATTTTGAATTCCAGACCAATAATGCCTTTAGCAGAAGATATTGACGACTTGGAGGTGCTAACTCCAGGACATATTTTGATTGGAAGACCCATCGCTTCCATTTCTGAACCAAATTTATTAGACAAGTCAGAAACACACTTTCTCGGTGGCAAAAATTAACAAAAATAGTTCACCATATTTGAATAAAATGGTCTTGTGACTATTTAAACAATTCACAGCAACGAAACAATTGACAATTTCCTAAAGATAACGTGAAATTAAATACAAAGGTCCTAATAAAGGATGATAACCTTCCTCTAAATAAATGGAGCTTAGGTCGCATTATAAAGCTATTTCCTGGTACGGATGGGAAGGTTCGCGTAGTAGAAATAAAAACTAATAAGGGCGATATTAAACGCAGCATTGGGAAAGTGTGTGTTCTGCCCTTGGACAATTAATATGTAACTAGTGAACTTCTTGTAACTTAATGTTTCTTTCTTGATTTATGTAAAGTTCCATTTGATTATTATGTTTTATATATCATTTGATTTATGGACAATTCTGTATATTGATTGAATGTAATTCAACGGGAGGAGGATGTTTAGTCCGTAATTGTATCTATTTTTTGTTTGTGTCATCTATCTCATCGAAGAATTCATCATATTTAAATTATGTTATTAATTCATATAAAAGGTTCAAAGAATAAAAACCAGGCGTAAATAACGAGCTCAAGAATACCGTAGGATACAAGTAGCAGCTTTATTGACAATTGAATAAATTTCTCGCCATGCAAAGTCCGTAGCCACTTAACTGCAACGGAGGAACAGAAAAAAAAATAATTCAAGTGGTGAAAGCTCGAGGTGAGGATTCGCGACAACGTCAATTCGTTCTCGTGTAGTCATTTACTCGTCCTTGCTAATTAATAAGTTTGTAAGCATTCAATTAATTGGAGTCGTCGGCTACTTTTCCCCTACGCAAATTTGAAACAATAGTGATCTTTGAGGAAACAACACAAATAGAAGTTACAAATATTCAGATCTAGTAATCCAAGGAGCCAGGCTATCCGATTTCATCAAAATCACACGAGATGATGTAATCATCAAGAATGTTGATTCGATTTATAGTTCTTGAACGTATTGTCGTAGGAAATTACTTTTGCAGTCCCGCAGGGATGTCCAAAAAGCAAATTAAGATGTGGCAATCATTTCTTTCAGACTTTTCTAAATTTGTGAAGGTGCATCTAAAAAAATATTCAGTTTGACCTCTTCGTAGAGAAAGGGGCCAATAATCTAATTCATTGGGAATCCAAATCATGCGCTTAGATATGATGAATACTTCAGCTTCAATTTTTATATAGTATAATGATTGCCGGAATGTTTTAAGTGGCAGTTATGTGTGTTCATCGCATCATCTGAGCACAAATGAGTCTCAAAATTTGTCCGTTATATATAGAATGGCCAGCGCTCCTTCACTTGCAGTTTCTTCAGAAATTGCATGCAAAATCAAGATGAGCGACTTGCAAAGACAAAGCTTTAAAATTTTGCGTATGGTTTATTGAGGAATGTCCGATTCTGGAGCCACAACACGTTGTCTGCTGATAGTATCATTTGAAGAACTTATATATGCAATCGTTGTGCGATTGCAAGTCATCCTGTTTCTCGGTACGATTCCTAGAGGACCGGTAAATGCTGTCAGAAGCATTTACCGTTTGTGGATCCTTTCTTTTAACTTCTCCTCCACTGAAAAACACAGAGTACCTGAAATTTTGCTATTATTTTAATAAAATAATTTTACATTTAGTTAGAGAGTATTCCTTCTAGATCAAAAGCAGTACCACTGTTTGTGAATGTTTCTTTCCATGAATAACTATCACAGTTTTTTATGGCATAACTACCAATCTTGCTCATTTACCAATGATTTTTGTAAAGCAGCCTCCCATCTTCCTTAAAAATATTATCAACTATAAATTTTTCTCCTGTAGACTTTAGTCCCATAACCTACATATCGTACCTTAAAAGTTTTTTCTGGATTCGCTCTTATTATGTATAACCGGAGTTACGGTTCTTTGAAATAATTAGTTTAATTTTAATTACTCTATATATTGAGCAATAGTAAAATTGATAAATTTTGACAGTGCAGAGGAAACGCGAAGTTTTTTTTAATATCAATAGAATTTTTCACTATACTTTAATAAAGATTCCGATTTTATAGTTATTTTTAAGTAGATTTGGAAAATATTCTTGTAAATATGCCAACAAAAGCAGTACAGAAGATAAAATACACAGAGGTGGAATAAATGTATATGCGAAGCAGGGACGTAGCTACCGCTATATCAGCCATATCAATGATACGAGGCCCTCAAGCTTGAGGGGCTCCCAAATGGGCAAAAATAAATCGTAAAATGTTGAAAGCCCTCCAAAAAGGGCCTCCAAGTAATTTTGATACAGGGCCCACTCCAAGCTAGCTACGCCAGTGAGACCAAACAAAAAAAATCTTGCTATTCACAACTTCGCATTTGAGTTTATTAAAAATTTAAATAAGGGGCGGCAAATACCAGTTTTAACTATTCCTTTAAAAGTTATTACAACAGAAAAATTTTCTTTAAATTAAAAACAAATTTGTTTATTTCTGCACTAGCGAAAAGCTAAGAAAAAAGCATAAGGCCAATTTAAATTTTAAAGCATTTATTATTATTTTTTCAATTTTAATCTTCCAGTTGTGAGGTGCTTTAGCAAATCAAGCATACTTACCAGAAAGAAATTAATAATAATTGAATAAGATAGGATTCTTAATTTTAACACTTTCATCGCGAGGGACGAGATAACTCATCCGCCAGGATCCACAAATAAATCATTATAGTGATAATTGTTATTGATTGTAATTTATTATTGGTTTTCAAGTTAAAATAAATAAGTTTATATGTAATCTGTGTTTTGTTTCAATTCTTGTCATGTGGAGAGCTGCGCAGACTTTTAGCACAGAGGTTGGGACAAAGGGGCGCCATTGCTGTGATGGAAGTGATAAAGAATGTGTTTTAAATTCTTTAAAGTAGCTAAACGATTATGCAGAATGGATTGTGAACTATCGCTGTAGCATCCTCAATGGAGAGCAAGCTACTTTTTTGTATAGTTTAGTTTGAAGTGAGTGGCAACTCGTTGAAACAGTTAAAAACAAACCGAAAAGAGATGTAACGATGAGAATGAACTGAACGAGAATTTGTAAAGTGGTTTTGGAGTAAATAGTTAAGTAATATATGTAAAAAAACATTAGACAACTTAGAATACTTCTTACTGTCAATTCATGACATCCTCTCATTATATCAATAATAACCATAGATTGTAGAAACCCACTATGGTCTTAAAAATAGTGATAATTATATAAAATTGAAAAATTCAAACCGTTTGTTGGCATTGACTGTTCATCAGATAAGAACCATTATCCGTTGAACCATCATAAATTGCAACTGGTTTGAGCCTTATATATGCACCAGCAGAGCATGTGTAATACTCTATCAAAACATTCATACGTAAATTTAAGAGTAACCACTTTTTACTAGAAAAACTGAAATAAAGAGCATAAAGTTCGGGGTAAAAAAACGTTTTCTTTTGGTGATTAGTAATTCAATGCTGCTTTTCTCAAAAGTAAAGAAGTTTTATCTCGAAGGATGAGACCGCTCCAGTTGTTATTGACTTGATATCCATTGCGAAATATCCAAGTCCTCAAAGCGATGAAATGGTTTGAGATCTAAGGTGATTTGGGGTAGTTTTGCTGTGCTAATGGAACAACACCATTTTCTCATCTAAAAGCAAAAGTTAATTTACAAGACTACCAAAATACCTTTATTGGAAATTTATCCCCGGAGGCACCTTTGATAGCTTCTGGAGAATACATATTCCATCAAAACATGCTGGAGTTTACGCAATCTACACGCAATACAAACTCTAAAAGATCCTGGTATCGAGCTAATAATATTCAACCTCTTAAGTGGCCATCAAGAAGCCCCAACTATAACTCAATGGAAGCTTTATGGAACATTTTTAAGCTTATAATTTAATGAAATGATAAGATTAACACAACCAAAGATGACCTTTAAGTGGCCGTGGGAAACTGTTGGAAAAGCATTTTATATGGCACTTTAACAAAACTTTCTAATTCTGTTAACTCAAAAATAATTTAATTAATTAATAACGGGAAGATTTTAGATAACAATCAAATTTGTAATTAAAATCTCATTTGACCTTAACATTTTTTCCAGCTTTCTACTTGTATAAAAACTGAAAAATAATATTTTTTATTTAAAATTATTTCAATTTTCATATTATTTTTGTAGATATTGATAAAACTGTTATTTTTCTCTCTGTGTTAAGTTACTATAAATTTTAAACAAGTATTTTTAAAATTATTGAAAGTTTTCTCTTATTCTTATAATTTTTTTCAGCATTTCAACATCAATAACGTAAAATAGCGACTTAAGCTTTCTCGTAATTACTTAAAAACATGAATTATCAATTTCCCCACATCCTGCTGTCTAAACTAAAATTAAATGCTTCCCATTTTTTTTACAGTGAAAAACATTAAACAGGTTTTTTTGTTCTTATATGTTTTTCAAAATGATTATTTGTAAAAAGCAACATAACAGTGAGATTCATATAGTAAGCATAAAAGAATATTATTAAATGGTTAAAAGAGATAAAATATTTAATAACATATGAATGCGTAAAAAAGAAAGAAAGTTATTAGAGAATGTCAAACATATAAAATTGGAAATATGATGGATTCATTACCTGTTTTAGAAGAAATGTATTGCTTTATGTTAGATTCGTCAACTTGCTTTTTTTGAATAGGCGTAATGTCATCACTTAACTCAAAAGCAAGCATTGCGGCCCAATGGTCCTGCATGTTTTTACCAACTGGAAGATCTGCTTTAACTCGTATCTAAATATAAAAAAAAATTATTTTTACCATGTTTTTATTTATTTTCTTTCTTGTCTGTCCGGGTTGAATTGTGTAATTGGTTTTAAACTAACTTCCCGATGGAGCTGGAGACTTGAAATTTCGACCATAGCTCAGAAGTGGATGACAATGCATGAAAATGTAAAAAAAGAAGTTCTAGTCTAGAATCCGGGGCGCCAAAGAGGTGGGTCCCGATTTCGCCAAGGACCCAGTTTCTCCAGAACTTACACGAATTTACGCAAAAAAGACCACCTGTCGAAAGCACGGGTCGAGTTGCGTCTACTTATTCAATTTCATGGCTCTGGGGTCAAAGAGGATTCCCAGGTGACTATGTTTTTATGAACTCACTTTCTTGTAAGTCTGTCCTGGTTGAATTTTGTA
This sequence comes from Trichonephila clavata, assembly GCA_019973975.1. Classification (NCBI taxonomy): domain Eukaryota; kingdom Metazoa; phylum Arthropoda; class Arachnida; order Araneae; family Nephilidae; genus Trichonephila; species Trichonephila clavata. The sequence continues at coordinate 33,215 of BMAO01002256.1, read as the reverse complement.
ATTGATTTTACAACAACTTCCCGATGGTTTTAGAGACTTGAAATTTGGACCATAGCTGAGAAGTTTTTTTCACATTTCAATGGATTGAAATGTGAAAAAAAAAGAGCTCTAGTCTTGAACCAGGGGACCAGAAGAGGCGGGCCCTGGTTTCGACAGGGGCCCAGTAACTCTGGAACTTACACGAATTTACATGAACAAAGACCACCTGTTAATAGCACGGGTCGAGTTATGTCTACGTATACAATTTTGTGTCTCTGGGGTCAAAGAAGAACCTCCAGGTTACCATGTTTTTATTAATTCGCTTTCTTGTATGTCTGTCCGGGTAGAATTTTGTAATTGATTTTAAACTAACTTCCCGATGAGCTAGAGACTTAAAATTTGGACTATAGCACAGAAGTGGAATTTTTCTTCGAGGAAAATGGTTATAAAAACATGGTACATTAAATTTTTTTTTATTAAGAAGATTATTAATTATGCAATGAGCCACTCATGGAGTTTGTCGTAATAAATATCATGGCATGATTAGCCAATCCTATATAATTGTGATTATTCAATGGTACTTTCACAGTACAAAATTCAGAAATACAATATTTTAAAATCCTTATCTCTAATGTCTCCAACTCACTTGTTCTTTATATTTCATTCTTTAATTATTTTTTTCACCGAAATGTGATAAGTTAATTTTGTTAAATTTTCTAAATAGCGCTGTTTTTAAAAAAATGTAAAAAGAAATTATCACATAGCAGGCTCTCATTAATAGAGTGCTAGATTTAAAATATCTGTTAAAAAGGTTCATTATTTATATTTTGTTTTGTAATAAAAATGTGTATTTTTTAAGAAAAATTAACGTTTTTTTTTTACAGGATTCAATATTTTAACAGTGGTTGGTATACAATTTTTTAGCCGCCCGTGCAGTATAGTGGATAGCGACACTGATTGTTGAACCATTGGACTTGGCTCCAAATTTCGGAGAAGGCAGGGATCTTTGTAAATATATAGCGCCTTTGCTGCAGGGGGGTACTCTAAATAGCTGTCGAACAACAAGTCTTCACGTGGAGTTGGTGGAAATGCAAGTGAGGTGAAAGGTCCTGACCCCACAGGGTGTTATCTCTCAAAATTAGGGTGGAACCTATCCTAATCATACTGTCACCTGAATGGGGCTCAAAGTTATGGCTAACGAGAGGCGTAAACCTCTAGCCCTTTTTAGGCTTCTATCTGACACCGTTAAATGGGTGGTATTAGAAAGGACATAAAGTTTTTATCTGAACTCATTGTTGTTAAAACATTTACCCACATGTTCAACATAATGCATAGTATATAATTAGACGCACTTGTTAGATTAAATCTCTAGCCCTTTTTAGGCTTTGATCTGACACCGTCAAATGGGTGGCATTAGAAAGAACATAAAACTCATTGTTGTTAAAACATTTACCCACACATTCAACATAATGCATAGTATATAATTAGACGCACTTGTTAGATTAAATCTCTAGCCCTTTTTAGGCTTCGATCTGACACCGTCAAATAGGTGGCATTAGAAAGAACATAAAATTTTTATCTGAACTCATTGCTGTTAAAACATTTACCCACACGTTCAACATAATGCATAATACACAATTAGACGCACTTGTTAGATTTTTACATAAAACTGCATAATTTAGTTCAAACTTTATTCCAAAGCAATAATTATCTACTTTTGCGATATAATTGTTTAATACCGTAAAGTTTGTTCTTGTAAAATTATTACTTAAATCTCCTCCCTTCACAAGATGTATCAAAGTAATTGAACAAATTGATGGAATTTGCTAAATTACATTTTTTTAATGAGCTGCATTTTGGCAGTTAAGTCTTTGCAGGCATCAAAAATTTCCAAGTGTGATTGTCGTTTCATTTGTTGTTGTTGTTAATGCCACCTGACTGACTTTGTCAGATCGAGGCCCACGAAATTCATCATGGCATCGGGCTATATTGTACGCCTGTCGTTAGCCGTAGCTTTGAGCACCATGCAGGTGACAGTACGTTTTGGCTCGGTTCCATCCCAATTTTGAGGGAGAACACCCGGGGAGTGGTCTGGGGTTCCCACCTCTCTTTCATTTGTGGCGCCATCTAGTAGCTGTTCTCGCAACTAAATTGTGACGCTCGAATTAGTTTTTATTCAAGTTATCGTTGGAGGCTAAATTTTGCCGAGAGTACCAGAGCCAAATGGATACTCAATGAAACTTTTACATGCCACATAATCATATGAAATATGGGATTACGACTTTCGCATCCAGATAATTTATCGACTCCAACCGGAATTGAACTTCCAACCTTGAGCTTACGAGGAAGAGGCATGCTACCTCTAAGCTATCGTGCTCGCATTTTGTGTAATTACAAAAAATTACAATAAGAATAAAAAATCCACATAAAAAAATTATTTCATCGCAAAAAAAATCCCAGAAATCCATAAGAAACACAAGAAATCAGTTATTATGTATTTCTCTTTCAGTTTTTGAAAATCATTTAACTGTTTTTTATGCTTGAAATAAGAAGAAAAAAAACCTGATGATCAAGAGGAAGAATTTGTTACGAACTGCTGGGGAAAAAATGCAAATTAAAGAAGTCAAATTAGCTTCTTCATTATTTTACACAACTTTATTATTTTAAGAAGTGAAATGACTACACGGGAAACTAAATTCATAGTCTTGACGTATTTGCAGGTGGTTAAAAAAGTAAGTTACACTTCTTCCGTAAGAGATGCAACTTCTCAACAAAGATTACTACTAGTTCAGAGGAGAAGGAAAGTTATTGACTTCTTGAAACACACATTGATCACATTTTTGATCAGATACTGTAAATTATTGCTACGTAGTTCATGAACAAAATGGAGTGCGCCAGTTGTAAATTTTCTCCAATGTTGAACAGTATGATTTTTGTCAGCAAAAAAAGACTTATTTGTAGGGAAGTTGATAGTGAAACCCCTTTCGCGTGTATGGCTCACATGTACTGTCACGCCCAGCCGTGATTACAGTACGTTTAACCTAATAACGCTTAAGACGAAGTATCGGTTAACTAACACGGAATAATACAACGGCCCCGACAAACTACCATGTATCTTCAAGCATTTTTTTCTCTTAACACGAAACAAAAATCGCTTAAGATATCCGACTACCCTAAAATTGTGAATTTTGTAAAAAATTGACATTTTTTAATTTTATTTTATAGGCCATTTTATTAGCTTTATAAAAGTACCAAGTTTATTATTTTCCATTCACTAGAACAAAAACTACAAATGTTTTAGTAAAAGCAGATGTCATTACTTTAAGCAAAGTGTCATTCTTTAAAACGCGTATTACTCAAAATGTGTGTGTTTTTTTAAATCTCAAACGGGGTCACAGTGATTGCTAAAACCGTAAAAGTCACCCCGTAAAGTCTGAATCTGCAAGCTGAAAGAATATTTCAGAAGATGCCCTTTCGTCCATGATGGCCAGTGTAGGTCAGCTGTAAAATGCTGGCTCATCGACGAAGTAAAGTTTTTCTATTTTTAAAGCATTGAATGGTTCGTTCTGCATTACGACAAACGCTTAAAGCGAGTTTATGAATATGTAGAGAAATAGCTTAGTAAATGGGTGCCTTGTGTGTTGCATTGTATTTTTTGTCTCTATAAAATATTACCGACCTTCAGAATTCCATTGTAACTTATTTTCTAAAGAACATTTCTACATATGTATAAAAAGAAAAATTGAAGAACTTGCATGATGTTTTTCCAGTTCTTGACGAGGACCGATTCCAGAGAGCATGAGCAACTGAGCTGTGTTGACGGTGCCTGCTGATAGAATAACTTCCTTGTAAGCTCTCACTGTACGAGTTTTTCCTTCGAAATCATACACCACTCCTTTGGCAAAAGAGTTGTCAATGATAATCTTAATAAAAAGAAAAATTAATTAAAAGCTGTAGGTCATGAATTTATCAAGTTTGAAGCATATTCTAATTTAAGAACATCCTATCTTATTTTTTCCAAAACATGATTAATAAAAAAAGTGCAATTAGTTGAAAAAATATATATAAAACGTTATATATACATAAAATCATATACGAAAGTTGTTCAAAATATTTTGCCCAAATTTTAAGAAATGTTGAAACATTCCTAAGTAGAATAGTAGTCGAATCGAGCCAAGTATTTAGCTGTGAAAATTTAGTTTGCAAACTTAGAAAAATTTAATTAGCGAAAACTATAAAATAAAGCACAATATTCATTATTGATCTCATGTATTCTTATAACAATAAAGTTCGAAATAAACATGCAAATATAATTATTGCATATTTTTTTAATGCATACATAAATATAAGTTGTTATATTTTCTAGTATTTTATTAATTAATTATGTATAATCTTATTAAAAGCCATGATCAATTTCTGAAGTGTGTTAATTCTCTATTTTTTTTAAACTAATGCTCTGTGAAAACATTTAGCAGATTCATCTCGCAATAATGCTAAACTAAGATCATATTTAGAAACAATCATGAATTTCAACAAAGTAATTCTAGTTAAAAAATACTTCATATATTTTATTTTTATTATTTAAAGTATTAAACTATAAGATTGGTGAAATATAGATCTCAAAAATTCCTTATTTGAGCTAAACTTAATAATCGTTCTCTTTGTTACATCTTAACAAATCTCAACATTAAAAAGTTTTGCTTCTCGAATAAGGGGTCGAATAATTCAAGTTTTCATCACAAATGTGCAGAATCTCTTATAGTGTGTTGAGCCCATGATGAAGTTCATCACGCAGGCGTGGTTACACAATGGCACAACAGTAGACTGATGTCCAACCCCAATCTTAAACATTCTTTGTATCACAGTATATATATGAAAATATACTCGTCTTAAATTACTTATCATTAGCATATACTAGTAAAAATAAAAACCTTCTTCACGAAGGCCCCCGAAACAATATCCAGGTTTTCTTTGTGGTCGTTGGGAGCCAAGTACGCTTTCGCTGCACTACACCGTTGTCCATCTCGTATCGTAGCTTGTAAATCATAGAAGCCTGTGTTAAAAAGTTAAAGGTATACTTGTAAGTGATATAGAATACTATATTGTACAAGTAGTGAACATAAGGAAAGTTAACACTGATTAAAAAATATTTGAAAGCCACAGCTATATATATATATAAAACTTTACTAAAATTTAGAAATCCCAGATGATTTTTTCCTTCTAAATTCTTACAATAATTTTATATAACCAGCAAAGGAACTTACTATAGCTCATAATGTACGTAATACATTATAAATTCCTTATTATATATTTTTATTTATACTAATTATTTATTATGAAAATTCAGAGAACACAACTCAAAGTATTACTTGTTATTCTATTTATGAACAATTATAGGAATCTATATCATAGGTTCCCAAACATTTTTGTCTCATAGACCCCTTGCCATGTTTTTTGGTTTGGGGTAGACCGCGGCTTACCTAACACTTAATTTTTGTATATTTATCAACTTAAATGTATTTTTGGCAGCTGGTATAGAACAACTTTAAAAGACTTAATTTCTAATTGTAGGGAAGTAAAGTGATTCAAATTCAAGAAAAACATGTTAATTAATTAAATAAAAATTTAATTAATGCATAAAATAACTTAACAGCAAACAAATGCTTTTAAGTTATCCGAAAACGTTCGGAGTACTTTTTAACAAAATAGCATACTAAAACATTATAAATGTTCTTTTAGGACTCAATACCAATAAATATAACTATTTAACTATCAAAATTTAAAATAAATTACCTTAATTTTACAAAAATCACAATTATAAGTGAAATTTTAGCAATATTTTTGAAATACTTCAAAGCAGTTAGAGAAAAAAAGTAATAAACATATATTAGTAAAAGTATTACGAAAACAAATTAGATGCATTTATCTAGAAAATGTACTAAAATTTTAATTTTTTACTAAAATTTGAATATTTTAGAGCTGATTGAGTAAACATTATAAGAAATGTTACATTTTTTATATGATACCATTATTTAAATAACAAGCCATATAACTCAAAAAGTATTCATACAATAAGAAATATTTTAGTACATTCTCTAGAAACGTAAATATCTGGTTTAAAAAGTTTTATAGAAATACATTCGCAATATTTTGAGTTATCAGACTCGCCATGATAGATTTTGAGCAATTTAATTGCCCACTTCTGGTAGATCAAAAACCCACTTCCGGTTTTTTTAACTTTATAAAATTGATTGTAACTTGACCTATAGGTAGTGTAGAAACAAAATAAAGTATGTTTCGTAAAGTCAAAAGACAGCTCTATTCAATAAAATAAAAAACAAACATATTTGTCTTGACTGAATTTGGTCATTTTCAACGTGTTCGGATACCTTAACGGGAATGATGAATTTCTGGTATTTCATAAAAAAATTTTAACACTTGGCACCAATCTTGTCTGGTTTAACTATAAATCTTCTTGATTAGTGGTGTCCAGTCTCTTTTTCTTTCTCTCTCTCTCTCTTTTAGATTGCTCTCTAGGAAAAGAAATTAAAAACTTTCTCAAGATATTTCATAATTCGAGATAAACAGCAGGCGTAGCGCTGGATTGATGGTCCTTGTTTTATTAAAACTTATTCTGCCACCTTGTAACTGAAAATTAAACTCATTAAATTTCGTAAATAAATTTATTAAATAGGTAAAGTCTGGTTCCGACGATTTAATTTTCTTTTAAAATTAAAGTCCCGAACTGGTTTAAGTCGAGCCTTTATTGTAGACGCCCATTTACTCCTCATGGACCCCCAAACCATGAACAGTTGTAAGTCACCATAGAAACCTTGGGTGCCTATATAGATCACTTTAGGGATCACTGATCTATATAATCACTGATCTTTTAATCCACATAAATTTATTTGAGGTATTAGCTTTAGAGGATCATATTTAATAGGAAAGAAATAGTAAGACAAATGAGCAACTTTTACATTTGATATGCTCGTTTTAAACAATTTTCTTTTCTAAAATAATAGATAAATTTGACTTAGTCCTAGATTACTCATATTATTAACTACAATTGCTATTTTGTGAAAAGGCAGAAGTGTATTATCAGTAAGACTTTAGGGAACAGTTAGAGCTATCAAGCAGTTCTAAAGGGATAAATATGACATTCTCTTAAGATTACCCAAGAATTTTACTTTGTTTGAATTTTTAAAACTATGAAAGGAATTTGTTGATAGCTTGAACTGAAAAATCATACAAAAAGCAGGAGAAGGGATAAAAAAAAATCAACGAAATATCAGATAACAATAATAATATACTTTTTATACTAAAAAATATTCATTTTGTTAACAAAGATGTTGAAGCTGCGGGGAAAGTGAAATAGCAGAATAGAAACACCAGAAATTTGATTATTTATCTTAAACCTTAGGAGAAAGAGAATTTTGTGCATTGTTTCACTGCAATTGTCGAATGATAAAAGAGTAGGAGTTATTCTTTCCTTCATACAAATTTGGAAAAATATACTCGCGTGTTCAAGTGAAGAAATATGTCTCAGTTCTTTTAACAAATTATGTAAGAGCAGCTTATGAAAGATTTCAATCACTCAATAAAGTATGCATAGGTTATTAAGATGTTCTTTTTCTAAAAATCATGGATAAATCTATCAAATTACAAAGTCTAAATCTTTTAACGTAGAATCAAAAATCAATCTACAAAATCTAAATTTAAAACATTTTATTTCGAAATGAAATTAGACTAGCGTTTCGACATAAGATATTAAGATTAAAACTTTCAATTAATGTTAAGTTAGTTTAAACAAACACGCGTATATTAGCTCTAATAGTTTATTTCAAATAGTACATCTCACTTTACATTCTAAGCAATATTAGCCAAGAAAATCTAATTTACTCTTTGTTCCCCTAATATGAATAATATTTATATAATACCTAAAAGCGTATTAAATATACTCTCAAAACGTACTCTGATTTTTGACTAATAAAATTTTCTACATTTTGAAATTGATATTAATTGATCCACTCCATCTTGCTCTCTATCTCATTCTTATAATAATTTATCTAATCCTAACATTCTCTGTGAAAAAATCTTGTTTAACTATAATATTATAGTGTAATACGCATGTATCTAATATTTCACTTACTATATATTTCGCTATGCACTAATATCAAGATTTGATTAACATTTTGAATTGAGGATAATACCTGTGGCATCAGGACCATTTATATCTCCAATGCGGTACCCTTTGTTCTCTGCAGCCTCCAGAACAGCCGATTTTAGTTCCGATTCATACGGAGGTTTCGAAACGGTCACTGGACCCCCAGTACCATGGTAACCTGAAATGTGTTTGCAGAAGATAAATTTAAAATCTCTAAAAATTCCTTTGTTTTCATTTGATTTTAATCTTTTTCTTATAGTATTTACAAATTTTCATCAAAGAGCTTCAAAAGTATCTCAGACAAAGCAAGCGACTACCTATTTTAAGGTATCAGACTGCCCTAAAATTGTGAATTTTCCCAATGATTTTTTTATGATTTTATTTTATAGGACATCTCATTAGCTTTATAAAAATACCAAGTTCATTATTTTCCGTTTACTAGAACAAAAACTACAAGTGTTTTAGTAAAAGCAGATGCCATTATTTTAAGCAAGATGTCATATTTTAAAACGCGTTTTACTCGAAATGTGTTTTTTCGAAAATGCTCAAACGGGGCCAGCGATTGCTAAAAAAGTTTTGAAAATAATTAACTGAATTTTTTTGTCTACGTTCTGTATAATAGTAGAAGTGTTTTAACCTTCAGATTTACCAATTACTGTTTTATTACATAATTTGCAGTCCCTAATGTTAATATAATCACTGTTTTTTAAACAATTTCATATAATAACTAAGATAAAGGGCTTTAGATTTTTTAAAAAGTAAAGTATCTCTTATCCTGAAGGGCATTTCAAAAATGAATAACATAGCAATACATTAAAATTGAAAAAATGAAAATTTGTTCATAAACGTTTGGTACAGAATGGGCCCCGCTTATGTTATTTTTTGTAAATGTTTACCCATTTTAGTAATAATAATTTTTTTCTTTGTTTTAGCATATTTTTCTTAAAATGTACTAAACAAATCTAAAAGCCACAAAAAAATCCCCATAGCTCCATTTTTTTAAAAAAAAGTTGTCGTAAGTAGTCGGACGCCTGAATCTTATAAGCAAGAAATTAAATATTTGTTTGATGTATTTTATTTGGGAGATCAGATTAGAGATGTTAATTATTCAATCAAAGATTTAGAAATATATAGTAATTCGTAAATTACGACTTATTATTCAAATAGTTTTGAGGTTTTTACGATAATTATTATAGGCATGAAATAGTGTGTATACTTCTTAATTTGGTATGTTTAAAAGTTATTTAGGCAGAAATACGTCACGATATATTTTTAACTAATTGAAATAATTGTGACTTTTAGTTATTTGAACTTGGAGAGCATTTGATTGGAATCCTACGAGTTAATGCTACAGAAAATTTAATTTCAATCTGACAAAGCATCACTAGTTATCTAGGATTAAAAACAATTCGTTTCTATGATAGTAAATATAATTACTGAATCCTCATTTGGGTTTCTTTATCCTTAGCTATTCCAATAACTTAAGAAATGTTCATTGTACTACTTATTTATCATAGTTTACATTGAATAATAATTTTTGTATGTGTATTCTTTCCTTTCTTTAATCTTTTTTGATATTAAGTAGCATATTGGTTTCTCTAATACTTGACTCTTTCTTTTTGTTAAATATCCATGCAGAAAGAGTTATTTTTTAAATGGAGTAAGAAACAGAAATATGTTGTAATACAGCTGGGGATATCAAAGAGAGGAAATATAAGGTTCAATTACATTACAAAGTAATTTCAAAATATTTGCCCTTTTTTTTAAAAAAAAAGGGGGGGGGGGATTGAGCTACATGGGATAAAAGATAATATATTGGAAAAAAAACTAAAGAAAAGGAATAGTTGTATAAAATACAATAATATTCTAAAATTTATGTCATTATTATTATTACAAGCTTTTATTTAACTAGCAATGTATGTATGTATGTATGTAATTTGTTCGGGTTAAATCTTGCAACTCAATTTTGAAGCTAATATCTTCAACTCATTGAGCTGAAATTTTGTATACACGTTTAATTTGGATGGCAATGTATGTTTTGACAATTTATATTCCGATATTGCAATTAGTTCAAAAGATATTAATTAAAAACCTTAAAACGCATAATTGTTTTACTTCTGTGCACTGTTTTTTTCCGCTATGCTCGGCGACGCAAAATGAAGAAGGAAGAGGGGACTTTTTGGGGAGTTTTGACGTTTTTAAAACAGCAATCTAATTTTTTTTTAAAAACTCAGACAAAAAATAATTACAGAATCGGAAAGATTATTTATTTCGCCACGATACGGTACAATTTTTTTTACAAAATAATGATATTTGTATTTTATACAAGTATTTTAAAAATGTGTTAAAATTGATGCGTTTTTATGAAAACGATTTCTAAATCGTTGCGTATGAATTTATTTTTGTGTTATTAAAACGATATTCTACACTAAATAAGTTCATGCCTTTTTCTTTTAGAATATGTCATTTAAAAAATAAAATGTCAAAAACTTTTTTTAATGATTATTCAAAAAATACTCAAAATTTTAATTAAACATTTAATAACTTCGTCATTTATTAAAATAATCGCATGAAACTTTTTTCCGTGTGTAGAACATTATTATCCGTAATTAAGGTGAAGATTGGAAAAAGTGCTTAAACATTACGGATTTTAAAAATGTTTTTGTGTTTTTCATCTAATACACTGTTTACGAGAATAAAAACATACAGGATTTCTTTTACAATTTTTTATTTAAAAATTACCGTGTTTTGCAATCAATATGTGAAACTTGGAAATCAGAACTTAAAAATCAAGCCCTCAAAAAAATCAAAAACTTTAATAAAAAACGCGATTTTACGGTAAATTAAGGCTTGGCGTCGAAAACCGGTTTGGTGCCCAATGACTATCTGTTTCATCTTGCATTTGAAGTCTGCAAATAGGGCTACACTAGAAAAGATGGTGCCTATAAATAATCAAAATCACCGAATTTGGCGAGTAAAAAAAATGCGAATGAAAAATTTATTTTTGTTTCATTTTCTCTGTAAAGTTTTAATTTAAAGAATTCATTTTAAACATCCGTTTATAAAACAAAAATTTCTATAATATTTGTGAAAAACTTAATCGTTTTTATTCCGTTATCATTATTTTAAATGTAGTTGTTTAAATTAATATTTTTTAAGTAATAAGTATTATTTTCTGTGAATCATTAATCAAAATTTTACAATCGTTAGGTATGGATTTCTCAAATTTCTGACGAGTAAATCGTCTGAACTAAAAAAGTTCATATACTTTGCTCTTTTAAAATCAATGATTTAGTAAATTAAGTACACAAAAACTTTTTCTTTTTTTCTCGTTTTCAAAAAATGCTCGCAATTTTAATTCAACATTTAATTTAACATGTAAAATTACATGCAAAATTTTGCAATTTTAAAAATTTCTACTTTAAATCACAGATTTCATTTTTTATTAAAAAAAATTTAATCCTCTTTGATTTTAAACACATATGCTAATATCAACAATTTAATAAATGATCGGATGTTTTCTATCTTTTCATGAAATAATGCATAAAATTGATTTTAGTTTATATTATAAATGAAAAAAAATGCATGTAAATATTCATGTATGCTATCTTTACATGAAATAATACATAAATAGATTGTTTGTGTATTCATTTTAATGCTTTTTAGATTCGACGTGTGAAGATCTCTACCTTCGATTTTAAAGGTCCTTCCACACTGTTTACGAGATTTTCCTGGTTTAATTGTCATGTCGCATGGTTAAGTGCTGAAAAGACTAGGGTTTTGTCCCCCCTCAAAAGGAAATTTTTTAGATTTTTTAAAAAGTAATCAAAATTTTATTTGCACATTTAATAACATCCAAAGAAATTTTTTAATAGGTAAGATGATTTATTGCGCCCCGATACGGTTTTTTTTTTTTTTTTTACAAAACAATGATACTTTGCCTATGTTATGATTTCTTCGAAAATAAATAAATATCGATGCGTTTAAATGAAAATTGTTTTCAAAAAGTTCATATTTCGATCTTCTAGAATCAGGGATTTAAAAAATAAAATGCCAAAAACTTTCTTTTTTACGAATTAACCCCGCCCCCCTTTTTTTGAGCAAAACAATGATACTTCTCATATTTTATGATTTTCTTCTAAAACCAGCGTTGAATGAGATGAACAGGCTTAGAAACCTATCCAACGATAACTAAAAAGTAAAAAATAAATTAAAAGTAAAAACAAGCTTTTATTTAAACGCGCTAAAAAGAATAAAATAAACTTTTCCTTTAAAACTTTTTTTTTATTATCAACTTATAACGTCATTACACAATTTATATGATATAAAAGCTTATCGCGAGTTTACCTGTATAGATAAACAAGCAAATTAAATAACTTGATCTGATTTATTTTAATTTGTAAAAATTTCAAACTAAGTAAATATGAGTACTTTAATCTCGCGACGAGATTTTATATCATATAAATTGTGTAATGTCGTTATAAGTGGATAATAAAAAAAGTTTTAAAAGAAAAGTTCATTTAATTCTTTTTAGCGCGTTTAAATAAAAGCTTGTTTTTTAAAAAGTTTTTTTTTCACTTTTAATTTATTTTACACATATTCTTGATCAATTTTATCTTCTAACAGGATGTGATTACAATGAAGTATCATAAGATGGAGCGAGAAACAGGATGGAGTATAAATCGAGCTGAGGATTTTTCTGAGAAAAGAAGTACAAAACTAAATTAAGAATAAGAAATGCAAAAATAATAAAAAATCATAATCAAAACTATCAGGGAAGTTTGAAATGTTTTTCAAAATATATATATATATATATAAAAACAAAGAATTAAGGCACAAATTAAACTTAATTTTTTTTTAATCCGAGAAGATGGTACTTACTTATTATGGCAAACTCTATTAATAACTCGCCAAGTTGGCAACTCCAATTTTCTATGTGTCGTACGCACTGAATTGGCAACCAGATGCTTCGTTTCATAAAATGTCGCCAATACGTTGCGGTAATAAGTAAGTACCGAGAAAATAAAAAAGCAACAAGGAAAACAATTCAAGCAAATAATTATTGAAATGTACAATAAAAGGATAGTGTTAATTTTGGTACCGTTTTTAACGTATTCTGCATCGGTATTGTCTTCTAGTTTCTTAAAATAACGCAGTACTTCATCGTAACTCCAACCATGAGCCCCATGAGCAGCCCAGTCATCATAATTCTTTTTATTTCCTCTGAGATTTAGCATAGCGTTAATAACACTAGAGCCGCCTACAGTCTTTCCACTTGGCCATGCTACAGACTGAAATTGTAATCAAATGCAAAAAAGTGTTATTAATGAAGTTTGCCCATTAAATAACATTAATATTTTTATTTATTAATTATTTATAATAATTCATAGTTTATCAAATCTAATATATAAAAATACAGTAATACCCAGAACTTAAATGATCGGTGGGACTGAATTGTATTCACTTAAGTCGAGGTACACTTTCGCATGAAAATACTTATAAATTATTTTTAAATGGGGCTAGATGCGAAAGAAAATAAAAATCTAGAAAAAAATGTTTAATAAATTCTTAGATACCACAAATACAAAATCCAGGCCGACCCGATACGAAAACCAAGCCACTGCGGTGAGACACGCTTCAGCGGGGCGCTCGCACTGTCGGCACATAAATTATTAAATACATACAACAGAACACACGCAAACAATGTCGCTTCCATAATCTTTATGCCGACACAAATGACTATCAATTTTATTTTTATATTTAAAGTTTTTTTTTATTCTTATTTAAAGTTTTAATTTAACTCCCCTACACTTTAACTAAAATAGGCAAACAATAACAGCAATGCTAACTCACCAATTTTTCCAGATAAGAGATTAAGATCTCATGAGAGATCACGCGCTCTGTAAATGTTCAACACATCATGCAACGGCTCCCAAGAGCCGTTTTTCAACACGACAATGCTCAGTCGCACACGCAAGGGTGTCACAAGACTGTCTACCAACTATTACTACCCTTACTTGGCCTGTACGATCCCCAGATTTGTCTCCAATTGAGCATATCTGGAATCATTTGGGACGACGAGTTGGGCATCCCACGAGTTTGAATGAACTAGAGGCAAGGTTACAGCAAATATGAAACGAAATGTCTCAAGACATCATACAGAACTTGTAGGCCTCAATGCCCGATCGGATCGCATCGTGAATTCGCGCTAGAGGGGTTCAACAGGGTATTAAATCCTTCGTTCTTTTGCCTGTTTCTCGGAAATAAATTAGCCTTTTTCTTTGATTTTCTAATCATTTACTTCTATCAAAGTAGTCATTACGTATGTAAAATTTCGTTTTATTTTAACGACTTCTTCTTGGTGAGCTAATTTTTGTGTCCATGAGTGTAAATAAAATCTATAACCAATACAATAATAGTGTTATTAATGTTTATAAACTAAATTACTTTAAAATGATGACTTTTTTTCCAATTTATCGAATTTAATACTTAAAAACACAAAAGTGTGGTTTTTCATCGAAAGTGATTAGTATAATTTTTCAATGTTTAGTCGTTGTAACTCTTTTTCAAAATAAATTATTCATTTTTCCTACGAAAAATTTCTTTACTCTAAAATATAAAATTTTATACATATGTGTTTTCATAATCATATATTTAGGGACGTTGTACATTTAATTAGAGGTCAGCTCTCAAAAAATAAATGATGGTCTGTTTTATATGAATTGCGAAATATATATTGATTGATAGCCTGTCTTGTTTCTAAACCTGTGCATCAGATGCGTAGAATGAATCGCATATATTTACAAATTGACGATTTAGCCACAGTAGTATTTTGCACGTGCTTATTATTATTTATTCAATACCTTTTTTTGTAATTAACATTCCGTTGTACTCAGACGGTTATTACTCATTTTTGTTAATTGATTTTATAAGATTTTGCTAATGTAATCAACAACATTTTTCTGTTATTATGTAAATGTGAGCAAGAAAAAAGCTATATATTTTATAACCACATACAGTTTTTAATTAAATGTCTGATCGCGTCTATGAAAATAAAATGAAATTAAGCAGTAAGTAGTTCTTTGTTTTGCCGTCTCTTACTGACAGGTAAAAAAATCTATTTGAATTTTTGCATATATTTCTTTCAGATATCCTTTTAGCTATTGATTAGATAGGGAAATCAATCTCTGGACCAAAATCTTACGTAATTGGGCATTTTTCCCTAAAGGAATATATAAAACTTTAATTTAGAACTTTAATTTCCACAAAGAAGATTAAAATTATAAGAAATATGTGTACGTGAAACTTATGTATATTTTCAATTGATTTAAGAAGATCCAGAGTTCATGATGAAGTAAGTATTTGCATACAATTGACCAAATAGTTCATTTTATTTTCTTATTTATATCATAATCTTTCAACTTGAGAAGTATAAAATGAGAATTAAAAGTTTTACGTAAATAAAAGAAAAGTAGCCACCAAATGCATTCATAAACACTATCCTAATAATAAACAAGTGACCAGTTCATTCTTCCCTTCTTAATATATTGTAAAATAACGCAAGGAAATCCACAAGTTTCTGGGAGAAGAATTCTGAAACAGCATTATAAATCATGCTAAATGAATTATACCAAATTATAAATGCATTCAATTTGTCCACTCTCTTTAAAATGAACTCCACTAGAAAGAAAGAATTCTCATAGAAAAGTATTCAGGCACTGATGTGAATAGACATATTTTTTAAATGGGATTCTTAATTTTTTTTTAAAAAATCCTTTCAAGCAATCTCTTATAATTTAAGTTTCTTTTCTTGTCCCATACTCAAAATTTATCAATCCCCATTCAAAGTCAAGAGAAATCTTTTTTTACATGCTTTGATTTTTTCTGATTGAAAATTGGGTATTTGCAGTCGGCAGACCAACGAGACTGGAAGATATAAACTGACGGGTGTTGTGTTGAGCAATTTAAGAATAACAGAAACCAACCCATGACGCACATACACTAAGAGGTTACAAAAGCATCTGGGGTGTGTTGATTCGAGGAATATCATTCATAAGGAAGTTCATCTGTTCGGTTTTAATGGTCGTGCTTTCGCCCATTAGACTTTGACCTCCATGTACAATCGCGTTTCTCGGATAAAAATGGTACAAAGAAGATTCAGAATAGACCGTTGATCAGTAGAAACGGGTTCTCTGGAGTACTGGACACCTGTTACTTCCAGTATAACAAGGACAGTTGGCATTTTGTAAAATCCTCCATGAATTAGAATAGGGACAATAGTGTTGTTTGATTGGACAGGCCTACCCAAAGCAGAGGCCCGACCAAAATCGAAAACCTCTGGAGAGACTTATATTGCCAAATTAAATGATGTGACAACCATCCAAAATCACTGAAGATACTTGTCTTCTCTAAGCCAAATGGTACTCGTTGCCATAAAATAGTTTGCAGAAATCATTGATTGAAGGTGGAGTGACGGCTGTAATTGCTTCTAGTGGAGGTTCTGTTAACTATTAAATGTGAATAAATGTAGTTTTCTTTTCAATAACTGGTGTCTAAATACTTATTGGTAAATAGTACGCACACACACACAAAAGTATATATATATATATAATATAAAAAATGATCTCATATATATTTTAAATTAAAAAAATTGATTTCAAGTAAAATACAGTCTTACTCTATTGACCAAACCTGCTCCTGTATGTGCTTGAGGGGCTGTACTATAATTCCAATCAATATCAGACTGGATAAAACTTCTCGCTGTTGTAGGAATATCTGTTACTTTTGGAGGCGATTTTCCAGCTTCTAGTAAGAGAACAGTCACACACTCTTTTTCAGCTAATCGAGCCGCTAAAACAGATCCTGCTGAACCGCCACCCACTGGAAGAAATTGATACATAATATTGGTAGACTGAAACCTTGAGTATCTGTAAACTTATACATTCATACTCATTGTTCTCTTATCTCATACTCATACATTCTCTTAAAACAATTCGTGAATTGGCCTTCAGCCATTTGAATAAGTATCATTTTTTTCTTTTTAAATAATATTCATTTAACTAATTAGTAAATGTATTCATAAGGGATGAAAGTTTAAGTATGAAAACTCAAAATTATTATTTTGTATTTGGCGCAGCTATGTTTTAAAAGTTATCAAAATTTAAACAAATATTTATAATGAAAAATAACTATTTCCAGTGCTTTTTTTTCTTAAAACCGTAAAACTTCGCATTGTCTTTCGAAATGATGCATTCACCGTTTGACTTTTTTTTTTTGAAAAAATGAAAGTGTTTTATTACAGGTAGAAACAAACTAAAATACGTCATTTTAGCTTCAAAAATGTATGATATGAAAATGCTGACGCGTTCCTGCGTTAGAGACAGCTATGGGGTGGTACGAACAACAATCAGAGTGCAATCCTACTCAACTACTGCTGCTCAGGAGAATCAGAGAACTTGCAGCGAAAAAACGGTGCACAATGGTACAGCGAAAAATAAGTGATTATTTTCCACAATAAAGGTAAAATTGCGACATTTTGCACCTATTTTACTTTTTCTTCAAGCACGTTTCCTGAATTTGAGAATTTTCAATATTAGTATAGTGTCCGGTTTCATATACTGCATGGATCGCATTTGGATATTGGTTATCCAAACAATTGCGTATCTGAACGGTGTCCGATCCCAATTGATTTGGATAAACGACGCTCTACTGTATACTGTTATATAATAAGATTTTTTTCTCAGATCGTTTTTCAGAAAAAGAAATCGCGAAAAAACAAAGGTGTGGCTTAACCGTTCTATTTTTTGCATTAATGTCCATAATGTATCTTTTCGCACTAAATCAATGATGCTCTACAACTTTGTAAGTCACATTTTACCTTATCTCGTACAATTTCCGAGATAAGGATGCTAACTCAGTAGTTTACCAACAGGTAGTGCAGTAAATGGTTTTATTCAGTAGCGCATTGCTACTTTACTATACTTAGACACTGCTTTTATGAATATAGCAGCAACAGTTCCGAAGTTAAGAGTGTTGCAAGAGAATTTAATGGGCACACTGTCTATATAAATATTCTTAATAATTTCGTTTTTGTAATTTAGTCGTTTGGATGAATTTAACTTAAGTCAAATGATGGCATTTAATTTTAGTTACTTATTTATTATAATCAGTTATTTAAAGTCTACTGATTTTAACCAAACACATTGAAGATTAGAAATGTTTTATCAACTCCTGTAACATAGATCCTCCTGAAATTCTTGCAGCTTAGTTAAATAAAAAATATTTACATCTAAAATGTTATTTTATACTAGCTTTTACCCGCGGCTCCGCTCGCGTTGATGTCTTTAAATAACTGTCGAAGTCGTAATTATTATCATTAGAAAGTAAATAATATAATATGGTAATTTTTTTTATTGCTTGACTGGAACCAATAAAATTTAAAATGTCTAAAATTGAGTTTAGTTTAAAAAAACTGAAAACGCTTAATTTATTATAATAATTAACAACAAATATTCAGTAACTTAAACTATTAATATTTTTAAAAATCGAAAGTATCTACGTTTAATATATAATTCCTCTTCAAAAGAACTCAAAACAGAATATTATTCTAAGATGCTACTGTGTACCATATTGTATGTTCTTCTGTCAGTTTGCAAATTTGTGAAGATTTGAGCATTGGACGCACCGATCAGGTTACATATAGTTGGTCATTAATATATGTTGGTTACATATAATTGGGAAAAACATTGCATTTCCAAATGCACCCCAGCTAACTGAAATGTTAGCTTTGTTAATAGCAACAGTAAAATTGGAAAATGAACGTATGTTCAAATATTGGCACCAAGTATATTCTGCATCAGTTTTGTGATCCAAGGCCTCGTTCCTTTACATAGTCGAGGAGCATTGAGATTTTGCATAACTGGTACATTTAGTTTTAATTGAAGTTTATGTGAGGGTACACCCGAAAGTTCGAGTGAATTTAAGAACTCCGTGGGATATGAAGTACTTTGTTCTTTATCCATGATTGTATTCTTTGATAAATATTTCTTCAATCCCCCTCCCCCACACGCCGTTTAAATTTTCAATGTTGATTTTATGGGCAATGTCATTGTTAGGCGCCAATATTAAACTTGTGCGCAACCACTGATCCTAATTTAAATTTTGTTGCAAGCCCGGGTAAATTTGAGCAATAAGATTTACATCATTTTCTTCAACATTACAAAATTCTCTGAAAGTAAAATATAACCTCCAGCATTTGCGTCCAAACATCCATAACCGATTTTCAATTGCGTCTCTGCATAATGTTCCTAATTTAAACCGTAGCAACTGCTATCTTCTGAGGTTTTCTGATGGTCATTAATAATAAGTTTAGCAAAAACGTTTTTCCGGTTCTTCCAGGGGCGTCGAGAAAAATGAGTGCACCACTGCCGGATTCTAGTTTGCGTAACACTTGTTGGAAAACGTGACTTTGTTCTGGAGTTAATTGAGGGGTAAATTCTGTTACTTGATGTTGCAATGCTATAAAATCGTAGTTTAATTCTCAAGCAATTTCATTATCAAAGCTATTTCCGTCGACACGTCTAGGACTAATCATTCCAAAATCATGTAGCTTCATCCCAACCATTCTGAAAAACTTTATTGCGTTTCGTTGTAGATGTGTTCATTGAAAGGCATATTTGGTTGTTTTTCATAGCAAAATATCTTCCGCCATGTACTTATTCCAAAAGGTTTGAGGATTAGAAAGACTGAAGATGAAATAAGTATTGCGTAAAACTCCCTAATTTTATTCGGTGAGTGACATTGTATGGATGCCTGCATAGTATGTCTTCAAAGTAATACCTCCATGTAAAATATCTAGGTTCAGTATAAGTGAAAAATCTTGTGCAAAATATGAATATTGTATAATTAGGTTAAAAAAATTCAAAGTAATAAATACTTTCAAAACTAATCAAAGTAATCAAAACTTTTTATGAAACTGTCAATTAATATTACAATAGAATTTTCAATATCACGCGCGCAATTCGCTAAAACTTTATTTTGTTTCCATTTTTAAAAAGTGGGAGAAAATTTGCATTAAAATATCTGGGATTGTCGGAATAGAGAACTTTTTAGCCAACTTGGCGATATTTCTCAAAGTTTGAGTTTGACATTTAACAATCTTAACTTAATAAACGTTAGAAATTTAATAAAAAACCATTAAAAAAATTGCTTTTTGTAAAGATGCTAAATTTCACTATGTTTCAGTTATTTGTTGCAAATGTGAGAAAAATTTTATTAAAATATCCATTATTGACTAAATGCATGATTTTGCGCCAACTTGGCGGGGAGTAAGCAACGTCAACGTTTTACCCGCATAGTTCCCGTTCCCATAGGAATATGGAGATAAAATATATCTTATGTTACTCGCTGATAATGTAGCTTTCCATTGGTGAAAGAATTTTTAAAATCGGACCAGAAGTTCCCGAGATTAGCCGGAACAAACAGACAGACAGACAGACAAAAAATTTTAAAATTGAATTTTTGATATAAGTACCTTATATGCCTTTAAATGCATTTAGCAAAAGGTTGCTAATTTGAAATTACAAACAGACACTTCAATTTTATTTATTTGTATAGATATTGACTTACTTCAACTACTGTTAATGTTAAAATTTATAAGAAAACTTTAAGCACGATTTCAGAACGTTTTTCCATTCATTCTGTTAAAAAAGCATCTCGTTAAATGGATCATTATGCAAAATATTTTTGTTGATTCATTGCCGGAAAATTAAAAAATATAATACAGTAATCATTTAAATAATACAGTAATTGAAATATACCAATAAAAAAGGGATTCATCTTTATCCACACATTAAAAAACGGCACTACTTACCAATAACATAATCGTAAGAGTCTTTAATTTCCGTCGTCGTATTAGGGGTATGTTTCTGCCCCATCATGGAAAGCAAAATCATTGAGAGGAATTGGGAAGTGGCATAAGGAGTGGGATACGATGCCTCAAATGTTAGATTATACGGAAGCGCAGGATTCCCCATGGTGAACTGAAAAAAGAATTTTATATATATATATATATATATATCTGTGTGTGTGTGTGTGTGTGTGTGTGTGTGTGTGTGTGTGTGTGTGTGTGTGTGTGTGTGTGTGTGTGTGTGTGTGTAAGGATAATTAAATTAAATCCCTACAGAACTTTTAACTTCTATTTTCCGTTACATCATCAAGTAATAAACTTAGTATCCACTTCTTTCGAAGAACAGATGGCCCTAAACAGAACTTTTATCCCCGACCATTAATTTTTACTGACTTGTATGTCATGCTTAACTTTCAAATATATCAAATATATCCCGTTAAGAAGGGTACTTAGAACACCTGCCTAAAGAGGCCACTGACACTTATACTTAACTTGCGTGTCCGTTTCTCTTTCAGATCACACTACGAAATGGTTTGTTGAATAAAAACCGTTTTCATAAAATGGCTTGGTTATGACTCGAAACACGACAGATATATACATACACATGCATACATACATATATAAATCAAAACTACCCAATTAATTTATTAATAGATATTTGAAGAAAGAACTTCTAAATAGTAAGGATTAAATTTCCATAGTTTTAACAGGTTAATATTATAGATTTATTATTCTTCCTAGATAGTTTTAAATACCCCAATTTCTAGTTTTAGATAAAATTACTTTTTTTAAATTTATTATAACTTTTAAATCATATTATCTTAGAGTCTCTAAGATAATGGTAGTATGTTTACAATTCTTATTTTATTATTTCTATTCTTGTCATACTTTTGCAAAGTGCTATTTTTCAGCCATTGCTTTGTTTTGAATTTGTATCTCGGTCCAGAATCTGGCAATAACTTGTTTATTGTACTCAGATTTAGCGCGGGCTCTGCATTTCTGTATGCATTTTTAGGTAAGTTACCTTTTTCTCATTATGGATTTAGATTTCCTATCCATTATTTCCAATAGGTTTTTGCTCGGTATTATTAACAGAAAGGGGGAAGGTTGGCTCGCCAAAAAACATGTTCAACCCCCACTTTTATACAGAGAAATTTTTTTAAGAAGAATTTTTTGTATACAAGCTGTCCTAAGTCAGCAATTTTGATAATACTGTAGCATCCATTCTTTTATATTTTTATATTTTACTCTGTTATTTCAATTTTTTCATATCTCCTTTTAAATTCTGTTGTCTGGTTATCTTGCAATTGCAATTCATTTAAGTATTAACCATGTTAATTCATCTCTCTCTTGTAGAGAAATTTTGATTATATATATATATATATATATATATATACATATTGCAAAAATATACAAAAAATAGTTATATACCTAGGATAACTATAGTCATGATAGAATAGATACTCTTCACAGAAATACTAGAGCAAACTCCTGGCCTTAGGAACCAGGATTGCAGGTTTAAACAATGTTTTTCGGCCAGCCAACCTTCACCTGAATTTGTCAATACTCTGGGCCATAGGAAAAGCAAGACATTTCTAGAGAAGTTTAACTATTATTATAAATAAAACCATAATCTAATAAATGTAAAACGATAATATTATAATCTGTAATGATTACTAAAATATTTTAAATTCAAAGTTAAAACTATTAGATAAAGACTAACCACGTGTGTATTACAACACATATTCATGGCTATGGACAATAACAGTAACGCATAAAATTATTAAGTTTAGATAAAATAACATTAATACTATATAAATACACATTTAAAATTTCTATATTTTGTTTTAAAATTTATAGAAAATAAAAGTACCACCCAGACATATACAATTAATTTTTAATAAAATAAAATATTGTTAATTTACTTAGCTAGAGGCGCCATCTATCGATAAAATGTACAACTAATAACTTTTTTATTTATTTGTTATGTAACTTTTTATAAATTTAGGAGGGTATCCGTGATCCATACAATGTTTAATAAAGTTATTCAGATTTAAATATATATTAAATTTATCACTAACTAATATGTTATTACGATAAATATAACTAAAATAAAATTTCTATATATTGATATAGATAGGTTGGAATTCCAGTAAGGCACTTTAAGAATGTTAAAATTCAAATCATCTCTTTTATCATAAATATTGCTATGTAATTTATAGTCCTTAATACACGATGATACATCCAAATAATTAGTTTTAACTGGATTACTAAGATATATATATATATATATATATATATATATTGTGCCAAATCACATATAATAACATTAACTTCTATTTAATAAGTACAGTCGACTCTCAAATATTTGAAGTTGAAGTGACCAATGAAATGCTTCGAATTATTAAGAAGGGTAGGAAAAAACTCATAAAATACACGAAGAGAAATTTTTTCTGGCACATTTTAATTTGAAACTATGTAATAAAACAACATTGTACATATGTATAGAATTATTTTAAAGTTTTTTAAAAAAATTCATCATATTATACGGTATAAATATTACACTGAAGTTATAAGTCCTGTATTAAAAGTATGCATTTATATACTAAAAACAATTATTAAAAGAATACATTCTGCGCATAATTAATTTTTTGATGGAAAAATATGTTATCATTTTTTGTTTTATGGCATTCAATCTAACTTTGTCAATAGATTTTTATAGAATAAATGAAGCTTGAAAGACGTCCGTATCAACATGATTTTGAAGAAAAAAGTTCCGTAGTTAGTTTAGCGACACTTTAGCTTCTGCCAGAGTTATCAGAGTCAACTCTGATGGTCATCAAATGGGCTACGTTTAAGGGGAGACAAGCAGAGACAATACAACACAAAACATGCAAGCGCCAACCTGTTTGCTACAGGTCTCTACATGATAGTGAATGTTTGAATTGTCGAGTGTTTATTAGATCACTTCAAATTATTGTGTGTTGTATTCTGGCATGTGTCACAAATTTTACTTCGTAATATTGAGTGTACCAAAACGTATTTAGTTCGAAATATCAAGAGTTTTTCTAGGGGCTGAGCATAAACTTCGAATAAGCGAAAGGTTTGTATTACCGAATTTTTGAATTAGCGAGAATCGACTGTATATATACAATACTTACCAATTAATAATGTTCGCTTAAAAATATATAAAAAATTGATATATAGATTTATTCTTAATTACAATAATATATATGATTTGTAAAATTTTGATAATATACTGTGTAACTGTCAAAATTATTCTGAATTTATAAATGAACGTCATAAACATGTTGTAACAAGTGACTTAAACATAGTTAAAGAGAGAAAGTTCTGAGAGAAACTGTGAATGTAAAAAAAGTACAGTTTTTGATATTGATGTGATTTCTAATAATTTCATACGGCTATTAAAAAACAACTTACTAAAGATATTACCTTATATTTTGAGGAGGATTGAGGAATTTTCAAGAGAAAGTTCTTACGTTGCATTCTTGGTGGGATCAAAGTGAATGGATCATAGAGAAGAAGATCTAACTTATATATAAAACTCTACAAAATTTACAAACAACCTGATATTGTAAAATTTGTCAAATTACAGAGACCTAAATGGGCTGGTCATCTGGCTAGAATGAATGAAGATCGTTACTACAAGAAAATCTTTCTGGAAATGTCCGTGGGAGATAGACCTCGGGGCAGACCCCCGTTAAGATGGATTGACTGTGTCAAAAAAGACCTAAGTAATTTAAAGGTCAAAAACTGAAAAACAGTTGCCAAAAGTAAAGATGCCTGGTGAAAACTTCTGAAGAAAGCCAGAGCCCACCCAGGGCTGTCAAGCCATTGAAGAAGAAAGATATTGAAAAATGTATCCCCAAATTAGCTATTAGAGGTCTGCTTGAAGCTTTTAATGAATTTAAATTCAATGTGCTCCAAGAATTTTTACACTCAAGAGCCAAAATTACATACGTATGTGTTCCATTTGGTATGTTTATTATCATACTGTTGTCTCGCATAAATTATATACTGCTGCCTGTAAGAAATGCAACACCATGAAGGAATAATCAGAATTAAATAAAACTTAATATACAAACGACTTGTATTAGTAGAAATAAAAGACGAAAATTTCAAAGTAAAAAAGCAATATTAATTGTCCGAAATCAGTACTTTGTGAAACCACCAAGCGCTGCAATAAATGTTGCTATACGACGTGGCATGGAGTCACACAGATTTTGAATTTCTGCTTGTGTAAGAGAATTTCATATTGCTTGTATGCGCAGCAAAAGTTCGTCTTTTGAAGCTGTAGGAGCGAGATCCCGACCAACCAAATCCCACACGTGCTCAATAGGCGACATATCCGGCGAATAAGCAGGCCAAGGAAGAAGTAGCACGGATTGGGCTGAAAAGAAGTCTCGAACAGTCTTTGCAACATGTGGGCGTGTCTTATCCAGCTCAAAGATAGCTCCAGGGATGCCTTGAAGGAAGGGAATGAATTCGGGCAATGAATTTGAATGAATTTTCCTTTAGTCTCTGATTATTACACCAGTTGTTAAGATATAGTGAATTTTTTTTATGTTGGTCATAGCTCGAGAGTGTATTGAAGTATTTGGCGAGGTTAGCCCTTCTGCTAGTTTTGAGAGTTTGCAAATCAGAATTGAAGAGTACAATTTCTCTAGGGCATGTTGCCTTAAACCTGTGATAATTCTAGCAGCGCTGAGTTGGATTTTTTCTAGTTTGTCCAAATTAGTATCTGCTGTACAGCTAAAAACCTGAAAACCATACTCCAGGATTGGCCTTATGAGTGTCATGTATGTATTCCTTAAAGTGACTGCATCAGCTCCCCAGTCTTTGCCTGCAATGTATTTGAGAATTTTTAATCGTTGTCTACTTTTTGAGACAACATGATCAATATGTTTGTTACTAGTCTATTCAGGATCCAAGATATATCCTAAATATTTAGGATGCTTCTCGTACACAAGGTCTTGATAATCCATCTTTAATTTGGGCTGATGATTGTATAGCCTTTTGTTGGTGGTAAAAAACGTGACAATGGATTTGGATGGATTGAAACAGAGCTTAGTCTCTGAAGAAAAGGCTGATAATGCTGACAGTGCATTATTAAGAGTTTTCTCCACCTCAGTCAAGTCACTACCAGAGCACCAGACAATGATGTCGTCTGCAAACATGCCCAATTTCACTCCAGGGGGAGGCATTTTCTCTATGCCTGCTAAAAATTGTGAGAAAAGTGTAGGTCTAAGGACAGAACCATGTGGAACGCCCTGTCCAAGCACAACTGGATCCGAAAATGTCTTTTTAATTTTCACTCTCATAGATCAACGATAGAGAAAGTCCGAAATCCACACCGTGTTGCCACGAATGTTGAAAGCGTCATGGAGTTTAATTAATAATTTTTGCTTCCAAATTCTATCGAATGCTTTTGTGAGATCTAAGAGAGCAGCAGTTGTGTGGTGAGTAGGCTTAAGATTTTGTGCATCTCTGACGCTCTGGCAGAAAAATATAATTTGGTCAATAGTACTATGGCCCCTTCTGAAGCCGAACTGTTCACCTGTCAATAAGTTCTTACTATCCAAAAAAGTACTGAATTCTAACCAGAATAATTTTTTCCGTGATTTTACAGGTAGTGCTAGTCAACGCAATAGGTCTCAAATCCTTAGGTGCTCAGGTCTTTTTTCCTGCTTTCTTGATAGGAATTATAGTTGCTCTTTTCCAGTCATCTGGGAGGCGCCCTGTCTTCCAAGACAGATTGAACAAATCAACAAGGCGCTGTTTACCTAGTTGGCCAAGGTTTTCAAGCATTTGGCCGAAAATGCCATCTGGTCCTGGAGATATAGTCAGGTCTAACATTGCCATTGCAAATAGAAGTTCCGTCGATGTAAAGGCCCTGGACAGTTCCTGGTCGCCTACATCAGTGCTTCGGCAGCCGTGAATAATGATTTTAGTTTTCTTCGATATAGGTATGTTGTCTCTTGTGAAATCCAACTTGCTTGATTCTTGGTAGTAGACTGCAAGTCCATTTGCTGCTGCTTTATCATCAGGAAAAACCTGGCCATTATTATCCGTTACCGAGTTCCTCTCCTCATTCGGCTTTTACTCTCCGTTTATGTTCTTGACAATTCGCCATAATTTTGGGTTGGCTATCCTGCATTCCAGACTCTTACACATTTCTTTCCTGACTGCCATCTCCCAAGGATTTGTGCAGTTCATCTCTTTTATCAAGAAGTTGTTTTAAACTTGAAGCATAATAGGTGAAGAATGGTACATGGCGCCTAATGTTTCCTCTAGGAATGAAAGCCTTTGCATTGTCCAAAATAATGGTCCTGTAATTCTTCCAATTTTCCTCTAGAGCATTTGTAAAAGGTGTCAAGCTCAGCTTAATATCCACGGAATCTCTATAAGAGTCCACTTGGCCTGTTTAAAATTCCAAAACATTTCCTGTGTCTCACGAACTTTCTGACTTTTCTTAAATTCAATAAGAATTGGGAGATGATCACTTCCAATTCTGTCCATGACTCTCCAGGAGCATTGGGAAAATATTTCTGAGCTAGTGATAGCTATATCCAAGGCCTCAGAGGCATTGTAGCTATAGGAGGTGAAAGTGTGAGTGCCATCATTTAGTAGTATGTTATCTGTATCATCCATCAACTGAAGTAATTCTTCGCCTCTAGCATTAGAGCACGAACAGCCCCAAGTGGGATGTTTGGCGTTTAGATCCCCCAAGATGATGGTATTTTTGTCCAGGAAACCAGAAAGAACTGCAGGAAATTGCTTATGATTAGGAGGATGATAAACGTTAATGATGTTTAGCGATTTACCTCTCCATTGTATTTTAATACCAATAATTTCCAGATCAGAGTTCTCATCTGTTGGAAAGGCAATGCTTTGATAATTGAGGTTTCTAATCAAAAAGGCCAAACCTCCTCCTCCTTTGGAGGCACGGTCAATTCTATAAATGTTAAATCCGCTTATTTTTAGTGCAGTACACTTCTTTAACTTGGTCTCCTGTATTGCAATAACTTGCACGTCTTTTTTCAGAGCAATCTCGAGCAGTTGGTCGAGTTTGATTCTGGTGGTTGATGTAGTTAGGCTGTTGATGTTACACTGAAGAATTTTCAAAGTTTTTAAAGAGTGTGGAGACCGTAAAGTGCTTATCACTTGCGGCTATCTGTCTAAACCACAAGCACGCCCCTGATTATTCTGCGCGACGGGCAATGCAGCATCAAGATTCTGGATCAGTGTGGTCATGAAAAGGTAATATGCAGTTTCTGTTAATCTGGAGCTCCATGTAGGTAGAAGTCTGTCTTGGCTCCACAGACATCCAAGACGCTCCTGACATGGAGAACAGACGCTGGGCGCAGGTTT
Source organism: Trichonephila clavata (assembly GCA_019973975.1). NCBI lineage: Eukaryota > Metazoa > Arthropoda > Arachnida > Araneae > Nephilidae > Trichonephila > Trichonephila clavata. Next base: position 4,773 of record BMAO01002256.1, on the reverse strand, counting down.
GGAATTAGATTTTTCCTTCTCCTAGGTATCTCTCTTAGTCTGGCTCCTACCCAGCTTGTCATGCTCTATGCTCATGAGCCCATTGCAGATGCAGCCCTCGATGTTTTGTCATGAGGGGGATCCTGTATATAGGCACCCTTGTCGGAAATCTACGGTGCAGTAGACGTCGACGAATTGACGCAGCCGACATTAGTACACCTGTAGCAGTAGACCAACGTGCTGCCAACTGCCTGGAGGAAGCTGTACGGTCAATCACAGCCATGCAGAAAAGGTGTCAATCGCCGCGCGCTGATTTCACCTTCCGTCGTCCACTGCCAGTCTTTCGAGTTGTTCGGTGCTCGTCGTCCCCTGCTTCCAAACTGGCATCCCTCCGCTGCACAAGAGCTCCTATTGCTCGAAAGGAAAATCCTCCTTCTCGAAGGCCGATAATCCTCCCCCGTTTAAACTCCGTAATTTGTTGGAATTTCTCCTTATTTCGTCCCGGTGATATACTTAGGTCTCACTAAACATTTGCCACTAACAAATAATCATTAACTATTAATAACGTCCCGCTACAGCCCTCCATTTACACGCTTTCCGCATCAGTTCAGAGGGCGCTGTGCACGCCACGCATGAGTGGTGGCTCTGAAGCTTTACTATTTTACGTAACATCCTGTAAGTGATCATTGCTGCAAAATTCTTTTAATTCTGATAATTCCTTCATAGCGTTGCATTTCTTACGAACAGCTTTTCTGGTTCAATAATTTTAAAGAAAGCTTACATAAAAATGAAATATATAATAAATGAATACCAAATTTTCTAGGGAGTTGCCGTGGAGGAATCCCTTTTTTTCTCGAGTTCTTTTTTGCAATTAATTTTTTTTTATACATTTGTTGAGGGGTATGGCATTTTTATCCTGTCCCCCGATATTTGAATCCACGTCGCTTCTTCCTCCCCCTCCCCCCAAAAGTTGGGGTTTTCCGGTGGGAGTTCATACGGTATCTTCTTAATTTTTCATTTTTTAAAATAATAAACTTTTCTGATACATTTTATTATTTTCCATAGAATACCGTGCTATTATTTAACCAAGAAGTTTTTCATGTGTCTAAAAAGAAACGAATTCTCAAACTGAAGCAATTTTACAATTGAGGAATAGATCAGATTCTGAACTTAGTGATCTTTTGGATGATGACTATGCTGGAGGCAAAGCATATGAACAACGCATTCTGGAAGGAGATTCATATGGAAATATTTTTTACATAAAGACGCAACTTTGGGTCGTCCTTTACCATCAAAATCTCTTGAACCCATTCATTTCATTGTTATAGCTGAAGCAAATTCCTGGTTTCAGTAAAAAAAAGATGTAATATCAAATGAGAGAGAGAAATTATTCAAAAAATTCAAGATGAATCTCTTAAAATTTAAGTTAGAGATAGCTCTGAAGCGTAGCAGCATCTACACCTACTAACAAAAGTATTTTAACGGATGATGCTGATGGTAGTGTTGTAATTCCTCCCGCAATAAGATCGAAGTACAGTAGAAGTCCATTAGTCCGGCATCCAACAGTCCGGAATGCCCGATAGTCCGGCATCGCTCCGGAAAATTGTAAAAATTTTGGTTTTCTCCAAAAGTGTGTCTTTAAAGCAAATAAAAACGCTCGAGAGCTATTTGGAAGTTTTCGGGGTAGCTCGGGATTATCCGGAAGCGCTCGGTATTGTTCGGAAACAATTAGCGGCCGGCTAGTCTCAGCTGTCGCAACGAATTCAGGTGCAGTGCAGCTCCTTTAATCAATCACGAAGCGTCTTCGCCATTTTTTTGTGCGTTGTTGTTTTGTGTCCTTCCACATCGGAAACGGAAGAAAAGGAAAAAATCAGCTGGGCAGAAGCTGCAGAATCACTAAATAAGTTTATCTCTTTTGCTGAGGCTAGTACTAGCTACAGTGCTTCAGAAATTATTGATTTCCATATCATTAAAAATAAATTTTATACTAAACGCCAAAAGTCAAGAAAACAAAAAGACATTCGTGACTTTTTTTAAATCTATGGGAAATATGTTTTACAGTACGTGTACATACATTATATGAAATATAAAATGAACTTTGTTGTATGTATTTGCATACTGTATTTGTAGTTTAATTATTAACTTAATTGTTCTTATAATTACCGCCTGATAGACCGGAATTTTCGGTAGTCCGGCACCGAGCCGGTCCCAAACGTGCCGGATTATCGGACTTCTACTGTATTATAATCCACCTGATAAAAGACCATACCAGGATAAAAGGATGACATTTTCGATGTGTTGCTGACATTTCATCGCCTCGCAAGTGAAGATTTAAAAACTACGAAAGCAGTGAAAAATACAGTGTTTACTTATTCTTTTCAAAAACAAAAACGAAGCTTTAAAGATTTTCATAGTAAAAAAAATAATGAGTCAACAAACGAATTAATTATACATCAATAATTTCTTTATTTGTAGCAATTTAAGTTGAATTAAGTTTGTTTCTTCAATCAACTTAGAGCCAAAAAATGTAAATCGTAAAATTTCACGGGTGATGATTTCACAGAAAACTCCCAGCCCGCACGATCGTGCGGATACCGTCTACGTTCCAGGGTAGGCGTGGGAAATTTTTTATTTTTTTCCCAGTGTCATAAGAGTCAATATAATATTAATAACCAGTAGAATTTAGTATTTAAAGATAAAAATATTTCAGGTTTTAAAGGGATTTGTAATACCTATCCAAGATAACTATTTTTTCAAGCGCGCATTAATATATGATTATAGTTTTAAAATGGACATTTGAGTAATTAACACAATTGAAGATTTGAAAATCAGTTGCAGAAGGACACAAGTGTGTTACAATCTGGACAAATAATTCAAGATAAATATTAATTAGACATGCAAAAAATATGAAATGGAAATATTTAGTAATTGTTCAATTCTAATTAGTCTTGAACGGTAAAGTTATAAAAACAGAAAAATTAAAGTATGTTTTTATCTCATTATAAAGCGATACCGCACATAAAAGGATTTAATAATGAATAAAGAGAAAACATATCACATAATTAGTATAAAAGATATATTAAGAATTAATTAAACTTAAAATCCGTGGCAATTGTTTAGTTAACGAGTCAAAAGTGAGAAAAAGTTATAGAAATAAAAACAATTTTTCAATCAGTATAACTTTATAAGATGAAAAGTCTATTCTAAAGAACCCAAGAGGCAGCATATATGGTAAAACTGACTTAGAGATTCCTGGTTTTTAAATAAGTCCATAAAACATTGTCCATGAATTTTCCAAACATTTCAATCTGATGATTAAAATTTTCTATATAAAAAAAAATACATGACCATGTTTTTATAACGGTTTTCATGCATTGTCATCCACTTCGGAGCTATAGTTCAAATTTCAAGTCTCAAACTCATCGGGAAGTTAGTGTAAAATCTATTACAAAATTCAATCAGGACAGACATACAAGAAAGCGAGTTCATAAAAACATGATAACCTACGGGCTACTCTTTAAACCCGGAGCCACGAAACTGTATACGTAGACGCAACTCGACCCGTGCTATGTACAGGTAGTCTTTGTTCGTGTAAATTTTGGAGTTATGGGGCCCTTTGTCGAAATCGGTGCACGCCTCTTTGGAACTCGGGTTTGAGACTAGAACTTCTTTTTTCAGATTTTCATGCTTTGTTATCCACTTCTGAGCTATGGTCCAAATTTCAAGTCTCTAGCTCAGGGGTCTCCAAACTACGGCCCGAGGGCCACATCCGGCCCGCGGAAAGCTAGCATACTTGAAAACTCCTTTTAGAGAACATATTTTTTTTAGCAAATTAAATTTAGTTTACTAAAGTATTCTAATTTTATGTTGAATAATTATTAATATGACATCTACATTGATATGGTCATGGGCTAACTACTCATAACATTGTTGTAGGCTTATTGTTATTGTTTTTGTGATAAGTTGGATAAAGAAACACAGAATTGTAATGAGTAAAGACATGTATAATATGCAGAAAATTTAACTTCAGTATATAATAACTAACAAATTATTGAAATGAATCCAACTAACATTTTATACATTTTAAATAAAAACATAACTTATAACAAGCATAATGATATATGAAATACTAATGAGATTTATGTAATTGAGATTTTCCACTGACAATAGTTTGTAGTTGTGGACTAATTTTACTTGTACCAATTATTAAAAGAGATTTAAGATGCTCATCAGTTAATTTTGATCTGTAAACATTTTTTATGTACTTCCTTTTTGAGAAGGTCTTCTCACACAAATAAGTAGTACCAAAAACAGAAAAAAGTCCACGAGCAAATTTATGCAAATTATCAAATTGTGTCAGTGGAAGACTCTTATAAAATTCCAACAAAGATGAGTTTTGATATTTGTTCTTAATTATATCACTGCACTATAGATCAATCATTTCCATTTGAAGTTCGGGGCTAGGATTTCAATGTCAGTATCAAAAGGATTCTGAAAAATCTTAATTTGATTCGCAATGGCATCAAAGTCCGAGAAACGAGTATCAAAATTTATTTTCAAAGCACTCAAAGTATCGATTGCAAAATCGATAGGAAACTCAGTCTCAGTGGTGTGGCTGAATATTTCACATGTTTTAAAATGTGAAAAACATTTACTTCGCAGTTGTGATTGAAACAGTATCAATTTCTTCCGGAATGATTTGATATTAGTGTATAAATCAGGAAGATGATGGTTTTCTCCTTGCAATCTCAAATTCAGTTCGTTCACATGTTTTTTCAAATCAACATAGAATGC